>PVHX01009959.1:0-24989 GCA_004024805.1 Geosciurus inauris | reverse complement strand
TTGTAGCACACACAAAAATGATTAAGAAGTATAAGTAAATACATAAGCCGGTAACATAGTCATTTATTATATTGCATATTATGTACTATACATAATTGTCTTGCTATATTTTTATATGACTGACAGCATAGTAGGGTTGTTTAGGCAACAAATAACACGTGAGTAATGCATCGCTCTATAGTATTAAGCCAGCTATCATGTGACTAGGAATTCTTCATCTTCACTATAGTATTGGGGACAACACTATATATGCAGTCCGTTGTTGGCAAATATCGTTATGTGGTGCACAACAGTTTATATACAGACTGTAATAATGTGCTTATAGTCCTAGGGAGCAGAAGCATCCTTGGCAACATAGTTATTAGTTTGCAATTTCCATCTCAACTCATAGAGGACTCCTTCTTCTCACAAAACACATAGAGCTGGTTCTGGCAAGTTTACTTTGCAAATACATCCAAATGCCCCTTGGCATCCAGTCCAGTCAATCTGAGCCTCTATACAGAATCATTCCAGGCCTTCAGGCAGCAGCAGTTGGGAGGGAGGCAGAGGAGAAGAAGAGGAGGTTGTGTGAGCACAGCCCAAGCAGCCGCGTAGTTCCCATCCGTGGGAAGAGTCCATCCTGATGCCATGTGAATGGGAAGGAGTGTTCTTACAGTCCTGCCCCTTCTACAGTAAGTCTGCATAATGGATATTTGCACGTTAGTGACACTTTGAGTAAATGAAAACCCAAACCCTCAAGCAAAATACTACTCCTGTTCATAAAATGCAACAATCCATCATCAAATCAGTTGGCTTTGTTTCACAGCATCAGCCCATAGTGAGACCCAACATTCAAGGTAACTGTCATTCACAAGTAGTAAAATAGCATTTTAAGGACTTGTTAGCTAGCTGCATCTTTGTCAGGTAACATGATTTTACAGAGATTCTGGACAGCCCTGATGAAATGCAGGAATTGCTAAAATTAGATAAATTTAAAACATTTGCAAAAACCAAATATAGATAATTGTAAGATGTGGCATGTAGCGTATCAAGGGGAACAGAGAAATCTGAGCTGTTTCCAAAGGAGGCCAACTTTTACAAAGGTAGGGAGAAATACAAAAGTAGAAATTTGAGCAGTGGCTCACAGCCAATTTTATATCATTTGGATTAAGAACAAATATTGCTGTCCCATCTACCCTTAGAAAAGAACATATCCTATCCCAATGGGAGAATGTGTGAAAGTGATTTATGAGGTACTTTTGGAAGAAAACCTGCCTTCTGGGAAACAAATGAGGGCAATCAATGAAACAGCTGTAAACAGTGAGTATTAAAATTCAGGAAAGGAATTTGGACCAATATAAATTGAAACACAAGCATGAGATGAATAGGTGAAATAACTTAAGATCAATACTCATCTCAGGCTCTTTGTATGCAAATGATCATAACCAAGTCCTACTCCTTTTATTTTTCATGTAGTTGCCCTTGACCTGAACTTGAAGCTATTTTGTCTATATGCTTAATGTACTTAATAAACAATAAAAATCTCAGAGAAAAATCCCCCACCGAAAGGAAGTCTCCTAACCACCTAGAACTTTCAAGTTTAGAAAATTAGAAGTATTTGAGCTTTAAGAACATGGTAATTTTCATTATTCCAGAAACTGAGTTCTGGGATAAAGGAGATACCAGCTACTGGCAGTAACTTCTAAGATGCCCCAAGTGATTTCTGTTCCTAGTGTTGTCTCAGATGTTTAATGTAGCTAATACTAAACCTGTTTCCATTTTTATGAGTAGGGCGGTGAAATAATAAGAAAAGTATGTATTTGTTCTCTGTTCCTGATTCCTGGCACAGAGCTCATAAAACCCTTGCAATTTCCTGAGTGGCAGGAGTACTGGGAGCATCTTTTGGTCTAATATTTGGTCTTGGTTCCTGATTCCTGATGCAAAGCTCCTAATTACTTAGAATTTCCTGAGTGATAAGAGCATCTTTTGTTCTGATAAAGTGATTCTTGGCAGGCTTCTGAGGCGGGTGGGGGGCAGGCTGGTCACCAGAAAGACCAAACTGTGTTTAGAAATTTGGAATGTTCTGGCCCACTCTCCAACCTCCAGAGAGGAGAAGGGTTGGAGATTGAGTTAATGATGGACTATGCCTACATGATAGAGTCACTGTAATAATCCCTGAACTACAGGGCTTAGTGAGCTTCCTGGTTGCTGACATGTGGAGGTCCCCGAGGGTGGTATACCTAGGTGGGGCATGGAAGCTCAATGCCTCTTCCCTCTTCCTTTGCTTTCTGCATCTTTTCCATTTGGCTGTTCATCTGTATCCTTTGTAAAATCCTTTATATTAAACTAGTAAGTGTACATAAACCATTTCCCCAAGTTTTGCAAGTCACTTTAGCAAAATAATTGAACTCAGGAACCCCCAAGTTATAGCTGGTTGGTCAGAAATTCTGGAGAACTTGACTTGTGATTGGCATCTGAAATGGGGGTAGTTTTGTAGGACCAAGTACTCAACTTGTGGAATTTAACCCTAACTCTAGGTAGATAGTTTCAGAGTTGAAGTATAGGATAAATAGTTGGTGCCTGATGGAGAATGACTTGGTGTGTGGGGAAAAGCCCATATGTGTGGTATCAGAAGTGAAGTACCAAGAGTGTTGAGGGGTGAATATAAAAGTAGGAAAAACAATTTGTTTTTTGTTTGTTTGCTTGTTTTTGTTTTCCTACCTAAAACAAGGCTCCTGCGGTATATTCCCTGGTAGATATGTGACCTTTCTTCACTTTCCTTGTCTTCTCTTGCCACAGCCTTCTTACCTGCCACCATTAATCCATAGAGCCACTGCTGCATCATGTTAACATGATATTTATCGGGGTTCCCCCAGCCAGGTAGCAATCTCCCCCTCGACCAGCGGGTAGGAGGAGCTCCCCAGGAGCCCCCGATGAGGTCGGACTAAGAAAGGCAAAGCCGCCCGGCACAAAACCACCATACACCGGGGGTCTTGTCTAATCAAGAAAAACCAATTTATTGAGGAGGTTTACAGGTTTATATAGGGAAGAGGGTCCAGTGGCGTCTGGTTTCTAAGCTAAGAATGCGGAAAGGGGCTGCCCACCTGAAACACTATAGGGTCACTCGGCCGGGGAGCTGAGGTCAGCCAATAAGAGTGAAGGGAGGTAGCTTTCTCAGGGCAACGTGGTCAGCACTGAGCTGACTGCTCGGCGCCATCTTGTGGCACACCCCCACAATATTAACAGCAGTAAAGATTAGTAAGGAATGAGGTGCAGTAGGGGATGGGAACCAGACTACTCTCTGCCAGAGATCTGCCTGTGGCATCCATGGGTCCTTTTGCACCAGCAGGTGGGCTCTGGCTCTCCCAGCCTTCTGGCACGTGTACTGGAGACTGGAAGGCATTCATTCCATTCAGAGGTGCACATTGTTCCCATCATGGCTTTAAGAGGTCATGTTTTCCCCACTTACTCTGAGAGAGAACTGCCAGGCTCAAGTCTACCAATAGCCAGCTGTCAGGTTGCCAACAATAGAATTACCATGCCTCAGAGTCCAGAATTTACTGTTTAAAAAAACCCAAAACATTGTGCAAAGTAGTTTAGCCAAGAAAAATGAGTATTTCTTTCTCATTATAGAAAGAGAGTGTTAGCTTTCAAATATGATAAATGCATGAACTGGCTTAATCATTAATTTTTCTTAAATGACAAGGGAAATTTATACAAACTATAAATTTTTTATGTACATTTCTTTCTGAGATTTTTATAAAGAAGTGAACTATATTTTATATTTAGAAATGCATTTTAATGTTAAGGTTCTCCAAAATTTCCCAACATAGGTAACTACCATTTTCTACAAATGTAATAAAAACAATGTGCAATAATTTATGCTCCATTTTCAAATAATTACAAAACAATTACAGGGGCAGATAATAATTAATCAAGAAAATATAGGGCCAGGCACAGTGGGGCATGCCTGTAATCCCAGTGGCTGGAGAGGCTGATCGTGAGTTCAAAGCCAGCCTCAGCAAAAAGCAAGGTGCTAAGCAACTCAGTGAGACCCTGTCTCTAAATAAAATAAAAAATAGGGCTGGGAATGTGGCTCAGTGGTTGAGTGTTCCTGAGTTCAATTCCCTGTAACCCCCCCAAAAAAACAAAGAAAATGTAGGTATGGAAATCATCCTTCATCATGGTACTACATAAGATATTTACAAAATGCTTTAAATCTGAGTATGTAGGGAGAAATTTGGACTCATTTAAATCTTTAATTTTTAAAAACAAAATAAACTTTTATATATCAAAGTCAAATAATTGAGAAAGCTTTCAGAATTCTATATTGTATTCTCATATAAGTAGCCCTATATAAAAGCCCAAATCAACATTTCTACTTCACTAATATTTGCACCTGTATAGTTTTCCTTGGAGTAAATGGGGGAAATCCCACATGAATTTTACTTGTAGAGCCTTAAATAACTAATTAATGACTATTATCAACAGTATAGGTGTATTTTAGAATTCATTGTCTTACGGAGGGGAAGTTATGTAAAAGATTATTCTACAAATAAAAGGCACTCTACTTAAATACAATACTAAGGTTAATAACAAAAAAGCTCTAACTTAGAAGACAAGGGATCCTGTTTTATATTCAATAAATTATTCTGCACACTTTTAAAAACTTTTTAAAAATTCCTTATGAATGAAAATAAATACCTACAATCCATATGTTGAGAGGAGCTGTGGAAATCAATCAGCCATTTGAAGTTTAGCTTTGAAGATCTTTATTTAACTCATCCATTGTTTGCCTCGCCTGGGATAATTAATGTGTGAGCTGGCACATTCTACATTTACCCACTTGGCATTTTTCTTGGGCTTTCTTCTGATATAGTGTGGTATTTACTGTTAAGGGTAATGTTCCCTTTGGAAATAACACATGAAAAACAGCTAGAAATTATTAGCCACAGGGGAGGATTGGATTACAGATAGGAAGCCATGGAAACTGCAAGCTTTCCACAGAAACTAACTCCCCAGAGACTCAACCCCCTCTACCTTTGTTTCCTTCTGTTTCGTGCTGAAGGTTCTGCTTTCCTTTGGTCAAGAGAGTCCTGCTTTGTCTCCTCTGGGATATGGATGAGAAAGAAAGAAGAAACATCCAGGAGGTTTTAAGCTGAATTGAAAAACTATCAAATAGTTGTAAATGTGTTTCTCATACGTTGTCCTACAATCACGTTTTACCAAAGTAATTGTTGAAAAAATTTGTGCCTTGAAAAGCTATAGAAAGAGCAGTGAAATGATGATAGGAAAATTCCAGCTAGGTATGTGAAGAATTCTCTAGAGTCAAGATTGATTATACATTGGGATTGAATGTTGAACATGGCCATGAGATAGCTATCTAACAGAAAGGTAATTTTTTACATTTAAATATGATGATCTGTTTATTGGATAACCATAGCAATTTGACTACAGGCAAAACTCTAGATCTGATGATAGATTATTAAATCAAAAATGTTTTCTATAGGGGATAGCAGTGCAGCTCAGTGGAAGAGCATGTGTGTACTATGTGTGAGGCCCTGAGTACAATCCCCAGTGCATATATTTATATATTATATATATATATTATATATATAATATATATTTGCATGTATTCTACAGAATATAGGTATATTCTATAGAGCCTATGTGATCTCTCATTTCAAAAAGCCAGTAAAACAAACCTGTATTCATAAGAGACATTCTAAGTATAAAGCATTTGAATGCTGATATACCTATATTTTTAGCCCAATTGATGGCTGGAATGAATGAAACAATGGATTTCTCAGATTATCATAACAGATTCAAAAAGGGGAAAAATCATTTTACCCCATAGGCAAGAATATCTTGCATTCTTCAGGCTTAAATTTATTCTGCTCTATTTTCTATGCATCTAGTCCCTTTATTTGTCAAAGGATTATTTCATAGTACACCAAAAAAGTATAAAACGAATGGATGAATAATGAAGTGGTGATAACTAATAATTATACTCTGTAATATCTATAGTAGGATTTATGAAAGTTGCAGATTTAAAATCCCCTGTGAGATAAGTCTTTTTTTCTACTTTGTGCTCCATCACAGAAAAAGTTAAGATCATGGAACTAAGTTGCTACCTGAATTATGACTGGTGGCATTTTTGAAAAGAAAATGCCAAACTGTTTTAAGAAAATTTCAAATGACAGAAGAACTAAGGGAGAATCTGAACTAAAATTGGAGTAGAAAGAAATCCCTGTCACTTAAGAGACTGACATTTCTGTTCTATTTATTTCAATCAGAAATGTCTTCTATTATGTCGCTTAGTCAGCCCCGTTACCACTGCTCTGGAACTGAATAAGGACTTTCTTCTACTCTTTCTCTGCACACAGTCATTCAAATATTACTAATTTGATTCTAGCTTCCTTTCAATTTCCTGTATTCTTTCGTATGAAAGAATTTAAGGTGGGCAATATTTCCACAACATTATCTGGTTCCTGTCCTTTACTTCAGTAAGTAAATGAAACCAGCCATCTAAATAGTCACATCTTAATCTCCTAGGTACTAATAAGCTTTGTACTGGGACAACCATGTTGTTTGTCCAAGGACAAACCCTGGTCTTCAGAATTGTCCTAATGTAATATGCTATGTTCCAACATAATCTGGTTGGTGTTGTCTTTGCTCAAGCACAGTCATTTGGTATGTTTTTAGATTCATAGATTGAGAATTTGTCATCTTGCTTAATCAAAACACTTTAGAGTCTCTTATAATTCAATAGGACACTTGTAAAATCATTTTTCTCAAAGTATGTGTGATAAAGGACTACTTCTTAAGATTTTCTTTACAGTAACATACCAAAACTTTTTGCAAAATTCAATGAAAATTTATTACTAGAAAATGATACTGATATCAGCAAAATCAAATTGCTATAAAAAAAAATCTAAGAGCTTACTCTATATTGCTTTCACAATGCAGCTCCAGTACACAAGTGTGTGTTACACAGAAATGTTGTAAAACATTCTTGTTACTTTATCCCAGTCTTTTGTTGCATGCATACATCATTGTCATATCAAGAGCAGAGAGGTGAGAATACTGTCCTTGGCACAGGCGATAGAAATCTGTATTGTCTGTAGATAATTTTAAAACAATCATTTAATTGACTAAAAATAAATCTTTTAAAATCATAATTTGTAAAAAAATTCTAAATATCATCAATGATAACATGGTTCCCTCCAAACAAACATTCTCTCCATGTAGAACCTACCATGTGCAGTTTAATCAATTTGTTGCTACATCCTATGTGGTCTCCACCCTCTCCATGCTTTCCTATTGAACATTTGCATGTATTCTACAGAATATAGATATATTCTATAAAGTATATTCTACACTCTCCCAGTGGACTAAGACAGAGAAAGTGTGTGTGTGTTTGTATGTACACTCATTTCATGCATATCTCAGTATTTGTTGAAATTTCATGAGTCCACATCAGTAGCTACAATTTTCCCTTCCATATTTCCTCTCCTTCAATGTTTGTAACTCCTTTATCCGACACCTTCCCACTTGGGTTTCAATATCCCACCCTTGTTCTTCCTTCCAAATGAATTCTCTCCTCATTCTGCTAAGGTTCTCATACCTCAACTCTTTGAGTACATATCAGTATATTCAGGTTGACAAATAACACAAGATAATCACAAAGGCCATATGTGATGGATGAGAACTGCTTTCAGTAATACTTTGTTAATTTCCATCCCACAACTGAACTCCATAATGATTGAACTCTTCATTTTAATTATTCCATGCAAACTAGGGTTTGCCTAGTCCAATGTGGTATTCTTCAGGGTATCAGACCATCTGTGAATCTTCATTTGTATTGGTTCTGGCTGAGACACTGTGGGTAGAAAGGGCAAATTCATGCCTGAATTATGTCATTCTTGATCAGGGTATCACTGACCTTTCCAGGGAGAAGGCATCTGATGGGATCACCTTGGTGGCTGATGTGTCTCCTCAAGGATGGTATCGCACAAAAGTTCAGTTTGGGTTTCCGTTGTTGGGAGATCAGACATTCAACAACAAGGAGTGGTTTAATTTGTTGTTGGGTCTAGTCATATCTCCATCTCTACCTCTATGTCTATCTGTTCTTGAGCATGTTGAATAAATACTGATAATAGAAGCTGGTAATATATACGGGCCAAGACATCCTGTTGACATGGTTATTTGGTGCTTTTTCTACAGTGGGTAATATCTGGTAGTTATTAACATGCAATACAAAGATCTTACATCCACATGCCTCATATGCCTCTTTCCCAGAACATTTTTGTTCCTACACCCTCCCAGTGGACTAAGACAGAGAAAGAGAGAGTGTGTGTGTTTGTGTGTACACTCATTTTCATGCATATTTCAGTATTTGTTGAAATTTCATGAGTCCACATCAATGGCTGCAACTTCCATATTTCCTCTCCTTCAATGTTTGTAACTCCTTTATCCAACACCTTCCCACTCGGGTTCCAATATCTCACCCTTGTTCTTCCTTCCAAATGAATTCTCTCCTCATTCTGCTAAGGTTCTCATACCTCATGCCAGGTCTGCTCTCCCACATGGAAGTCTTCTTCTCTGTATTCAGATTTTGTCACGACTCAGAGGAAAGGCTTCACTCTGTCCCTGAGCCACAGGGTCCAAACCATCTTTACTATAGTGCAACAATGGGGACATTCGTGGAGGAAATAAGATAATGTCACATTATTTTTCATTTGCTTTTATTTTTCTTTAATATACAGTTCTCTCTAGAATCATTCCATGAGAGGGAGAGGGAATGAGGAAAGAGTGATTGGCAGGACAGAATGGAGAATTCCAATAATATTGATTATAAAATCACTAAAATTAAGCACAATAAAAATGTAAAGAGAATGGAAAAATACAGAATTATCATTGTTGTATGCCAGCATATGATACAAATTAAATTCTCTCTATATAACAAATACCACCCAGAACTCTTTGAGTACATATCAGTATATTCAGGTTGACAAATAACACAAGATAATCACAAAGGCCATACGTGATGGATGAGAACTGCTTTCAGTAATAGCTTGTTAATTTCCATCCCACAACTGAACACCATAATGATTGAACTCTTCATTTTAATTATTCCATGCAATCCTAGAAACAGTTCAGTTTCAAGAGAAAAAGCCAGGGGAAAACTTTCTCTAGTGAAGTATTCTTGCTGCAATCATTGTGTTTGCACCATAAATGATGAGATTATACTGATATCTCCTTGATTTTAAGAACTAGAAATGGAAATTGAATGGCGGTTATTATTGGTAGGCCAGATTTAAAAGCAAAAGCAGATTTTGAAGAGAGTCAAGAACAGGGGTTGCCAGATAAAACATAGATCATCTAGTTAAATTTGAGTTTCAGTTAAGTAATAAATAGTTTTTAATATAAGTTTGTCCCAGGTATTACAAGAGATATATATTTAAAATTATTTGTTGTTTAGCTGAAGTTCAAATTTGACAGCATGTCCTATATTTTATCTGCTAAATCTGGCAAACATAGGTAAGAAGGAAAGCTAAAAAAAAAAAAAAAAAGGTCTCATCTGCTGTTTTCCTAAAACAATGGAATAGTACTAACAACTTCACTCAGCAAAGAGAACATAACCTAGATAAAAACAACTGCACAGAATTGAGAGTTCTTCCAGGTGTTATCAGGACTGAAATTAATTGGCTAAAAAAAATGAGAGAAACAGATCAGAGGAGGAGTATCCCAACCCTAGGAGACACAGAGGGAGATAGAGAAGAACCAAGAAGATACAGGAAGAGAAAAGAAAGAAAACAAGAAAGGAAGAAGATAGAGGAAAAAAGAAAGAATAGGATGAGGAAGTTAGAGCCATACAGGAAAGAACCATTTTCACCACCTCAGCAGAAGTAGAATGGAGCCAAAGCCCACCAGAGGAAACATTTGGCTACGCCATCCCCAGTTCCAAAGTAAAGATAGCCACCACTTCAAAATTATGATCAGATGCTTATCTAATGACAAATCTATAAAAATCAATACTCAGCCTCAGAGAAGGAGCAACTGGACAAGCATTTACATCTATGATCCATATTGAAGTCATAGGCCCACAGTGATTTCTCATTATGAGAAATAAGTTGTCACTCTTTAGGCTGACAACTCTGAGGGGTGGGACCTAGGCTGGCTCCCAGAGATGCTCCAGCATTGGCTGCCTTCCTTTCTGCCATGACCTACACAGCTAAACCCACAGTATCAGCAAGGGGCGATGGGGGATTAAGAAAAAACACACACACAGATATGAAGATAAATAGCGGGGAGTAGGTGTAGTGCTGCTCTCTAATAGAAAAGCAGTATCTAAAGAGCTGTTCCAGCAAGTTTTATTTATATATGTCTTAGAATCAAGTTAAAGACTACAGAAGCATTATTCTTTGTGCTCAAGAAAGTTACAAGACTAGAACATCTATGTAGCTTTTCCACAGTTGCAATGTGCAATGTTAGGAGCTTTGTGCTGTACTCAAGAAGCCCATTGTCTAAAGTTACTCTTAAGCGAGCAGGCTCATGGGTGGCAGCGCGGGTGAAACATTGTGGTTGTCTTGCATGCTCAGAATTCCTATCCCTGGGAGCTATGTGCCTGAGATCAAGGTTGAAGCTGATAAGACTCTTGCCCAAGAGTCTCTTCTGGCAGGGCGTCACCAAAACAGCTGGGCATACTGTACCCTTACACAGAAATATTCCCAGGCCACCACCATGAAGTCATCAGAGACCTCCAATCTCAGTTATTGTTCTCCCATTCTCTGCCACTGCTCTCCACACCTTTCGTTGTCTTTTGTCCTCATGCTCTTTATATTGTTGCTTTCTCTCAAATAAACTGCCTGCAGCTGAATCCTTGCCTGCCAGTGGGACAGTCAAACTAAGGCAGTCAAATTTCTAGTTCATTATATCTCTGAATTTCTGACCAGTTGATTAATAAATCCCATTTTATTATACTTTAATAATTTTCTATTGTGTATTTTAATAACAAAAATCATTTCCACTTATTTTTTCAAACATTTTTATAAGTATATTGCCCTAATTTAGTGTTGATTCATTCACTGATATTTTTATTTTAAATGTTTTTGTGAATTGAGAAAATATCAATTGACAAGAGATGTGAAAGTTTACTGTTAGTAGGCAATTATCACTAGACCATTAAGGAAAAATGACAAGAATAAAAACAGAACTTTGAAATCAAAGTGAGGTGAGACTGACATGGAAGAGCTGAAAGTCCACTTAAAGGCTCTTGTGTAACTGAAGTTGCTAATTACTTCCTACAGCAGCTAAATGGGCTAGGTTACCTTTGCCTGTGTCCTATTTAAACACTATCTAAAAACTACTCTAGAATTGGAAAGTTGTTTGAACTCTAAAAATTTCTGAAGTTGATGCAGAAAAATCATCTCAATATCACCAGGTACTGTACTTCTTAGGAAGAAGCAAAGAGTTTAGGAATGTTAGGAGGAAAGTCACCTGACTCAAGCCCCTCTGGGGAGGACAGTTAATATATTTGGGCTGTCTTGTCCCTTTGAGCAGTCTTTCTGCGCCGGGAAATTCTCCATCTTTTGAGTCCAGGCCTTCCTGTGACAGAAGCTGTACACCCTCTCCTCCCTCCCATTTAAATAGGGACCAGTGAATGACAGAGGACACCCCAATGAGACACGCTCATGTAACATCTCAGATCAAAAACTGGTGACCCACCAAGGCTACTGCTACACAGATTCATGCTGAGGAAAGTGATTGTAAAGACAAGCTTCCAGAGAATTTTCTGGGTCAGCAGTGAGCTGCAGTGTTGATTCCATCTGGTGACTCCACAGGGACCCATCCTATGGTAGCATTTGCACATAGCTCTGTGTCTTAAGACCTTCAAAACTGATTTTCTGGTCCTCCTGAAGATTCTTGTGCTACCAATATTATTTGATACATTTCTTTTTTGCTTAAATTAGTTAGAGTGAACTTCTGTCACTTGGAAATAAACTGATGGACACATCCTTTATATGCAGTTACAATGTTAAGAGATTTAAAGGTGAATTAGAGTATGTCTTCCAGGAGCTTATAGAACAATACAGAGAAAGCAAGGTAAATAACCAAAATACACAAGAGGCTCAAAGATGGTGGAAGAGTGTTGTGAATAAGAGAAAACCCTTTGCAGACAGCCTGAGGTTCAAATCTTGGCCCAACCATTATGAACTGTTTTTCCTTGAACAGTTTACTTAACCTTTCTGTGTTTCAGTTTCTTTATCTGCAAAGTGGGAATAATAAGACAACTATCTAACAAGGTTTTATGATGGAGAGTCCCGGTTGCCTCCCCATATCCATTCTCTCCTTCCTGAGCATTTCTGAGCAGATGGCTGCTCAGATACAGATTATATATTTCAGCCTCCCTTAGAGTGAACTAAATGCAGCCATGTGACTAAATGTTAATGAATGGATTGAGAGCAGATGCTCTGAGTTTTACTTGGTTAAAAAAGAAAAGTCCTTTCCCTGGACCTTTGCTCTTTCTCCCTATTCCTCCCAGCTGTCTGGAAATGATTATTGTGGACAATGAGCAATGATGTTGAAGCTGGATATTGAGCTTGGCAGAGTAACCTGCCAGCTGGGCTCATGGATGACTTGAGCTGAACAAATCATTTATCATTATTGGATTGTTGAAGGGAGAAATCAATGCCTCTTTTCTTTTGGCCTCTAAATCATTTAGACTATTTTTCATAGCAGCTCTATTACACTAAATACTATAGTTACTAAAAGAATTAAATACAGATATTTTATATATATATAGCTTAGAACAGAACCTGGCTTGAAGCAAGCACTAAACAGGTTTTAACTAGTATTCCTCCCTTTTCCTATTTTCATATGAACACACAGAGGCCCAAATAGATTAAGCAATGGACTCATGGCCACACTCAAAGTGTCAGAATTAGGCTTTGAACCAAGGTCTGTCTGCCATAGTTTCAAAACATGTTTCTTCATTATTTATGTATATATACAAGTTTTGCATTTATATAAAAATAGTGAGGCCTAACCAATCTTATCATCCCTGAGAACTTACATGTCCTAGGTTTCCTTAAAGGTGAGGGGATTGTGCTTCCATCCCAAGCTTCCCTTATCATCTGGCTAATACTGAAACTATCAGGGGAACAGGAAGTGTGTGGCATTGTCCAGAGTTGGGGCCTAGGCAGGTGACCATAGGAAAAGGAGTCTAGGCCTCACTGAAAAGGCTATTAATGGGGTCCAGCTGGGAATAAAGTGAGGGAAAAAAGAACAGAGGAGCCCAGGAACTTGCTCTCTGTCCTTTAGGGATATAAAGTACAGCTGAGGGACTGTGAAAACAAAGAATGGGAGGGGATTATTACAGCAGGGAATTTTAGACCTACCACAAAGTCTGTCTCAATCTTTTTCTCAATGGCACATACGTTTTATTTTTTCTTCCATTTTAATGGTCAATGAGATTTCCATGCCACCTTCTTAAGGATGTGAATTCTTTTATATTAGCAGCTCATATCATTTCACTATATTCTGCTAACAAATGGATTTATTAATTAAATGATTGATTTGCTCAGACTCTTTAATATCTATACAGGTAGCCTTTCCAGGATTGGTTGTATATGGATCTAAGCTGACATTTGATTTCCAGCTCGCTGTAACAGTAGTGGAGACCTCTAGGATTGGAAGGGAGGAAGAGAGCTAGAGTTCTTTCAGCACCCACTAGTACATATTTGACATTTTGAGCATAGAATTTTCTTTATTTCTGATAACTCAGGATATTTTATTATCCTATTTTTTAAGATAAGAAATCTAAATTTCAAAGAGGTTATATAAGTTATCTGAGATTACAGATTCAGCAGGTAGAGGAACCCTATCTGACTCTGAAATCTATGCCCTTATCACTCTAAGGGTACACCCATGAAGGTTCTGCCATTCAGATAGAACTGTATTTCCTCAATAAAATGGGGATAATAAAGGTACTTACCTCTTGTAACTAGATAAAATGAAATAACATTGGCACTTAGCACAGTGTCCAACAGAGCAGATGAATCACATGTGAGGCCCTGCTTGAGAAACACATAAGACTTTTCTGTATATAACCTAGAAGTGGAAAAGGTTTCAATGATTGCATTGAAATTTTCATTTTGCACTGAAGTCAGAGATCTATGAGAGTGACTTCTCAGTTGGGTCAGGTTCCCTGAGCTCTGAGTGGACACACTGGATTAATTGTTCCATTTTGATATTAAGGGAATAATAATTATTAAGTAAAAATAATAATAATAATTGTTTTTTCTTGGCTGCTCCAGAAGGTAAAATAAAAGGTGAGTAGAAGTTATGGGAAGGCAGACTCTATCTGTAGAGAGAGAATTCCAGTTGTCAGATGTTTTCCTAGGTAAGTAAAGGTCACTGCATATGTCCGAGATGACCAGGGGACCATCTGGCAAGGGTGGAACATGACAACATCCTGAACGGGGCAGGATAAAGGCTACAACAGTCTGATCCAGTCTCCTTGCTAAATTTCAATGGCTTCTTTGTAGCTTGGGGAGAAGAGTTCTGTTTACTTCTTGGGTAATTTCAGGACAGCTCAACCTTGAAATATATGTGGATTATGCTAGATGGGAGACTGTTTTCTTCTTCAAAAGCCACTTTTCCCATTTGTCTTTCCCTGCACCTTTTGAGGGAGGAACTGTGTTGAGCATCTGCTCTCGGATTCTTGTCCTGTCCTCCAGCTATGAAGAACACCCCCGTTCCTGTGGGGGTGGGAGGCTTGGCTCTCCTTTTAGAAATTCCCTTCTGTGCTGCGCTAATCACACCCTCGGTACATTTCACATCTTATTTTTAGGAGCAAAGCATAAAGAATCCCAGCACCAACAGCAGTTTCTGTGGCAACCTGTATCGCCACCCCCTGCTTGTCCAGCTGTGCAGAATTAAATTCTAAAAGAGGCCATTTTACATCATGTAAAGGAGATTCACAATGAAGGTTCTTTTTAAATGAAGGTTCTAAGTTAAGAGAGATCTAGATGGGAATTAGGTTGGGGGGTGGTGCATGAACAATAGAAACAGAACCTTTACTTAGAACTAGAACTGTTATAAAATCCCAGGTATGCACAGATATGTCCTAGTTGCCTTGATTTTTTCCCCACAGGGTATTATTTTAGACACAAAAATAGCATTTAGACCAATGAAAACTAGGTTCAAATATTTATATCAAAGGGCTTTGTTGATAAGTTCTCCTTTACCTCTTCCCTTCGTAGGATCTTCTTCATAATCTTCCAGGCGAGACTAGATAACAAATTGACATGCTTCTCGCATTTTCTTGAATAACTTTTGGAAGCCAACTGTACCAGCTCCCCAGAAAAGTTTACTAAACTCTCTTCCTTCCGCAGTTGACATAGGTTGTGTCTCCCTGGGCCAGGCCCAAAGGTATGCCTAGAAAAACAGATTTATAGAAGTGTCATTTGAGGGAAACCAAAAGACTACCAGCTTGATACAATCCCCAAAGGCCATAGCATGTCCTGGATTATCATTATAACCACTGTTTGGGGTTAAGTCATTTGTTTGCTTTTGGTTCTGGGAATTTGCAAATGTGCTTTTTGGAGGCATAAGATTTCATAAATCAAATTTATATTTTGTATCCTACTTGCTTTTAAGAAAACATGAAGCACCTATATTAAAAAAGATTTCTACCCTAAGAATATCTGTATAGAGAACATAGGAATAAATGTGCCCCAAACCTAGATTAACATCATTACTATGCTTAAACATTAATAGAGCTCCAAGTTTCCTGAATTCACTCAAATAAAACTTTTATTATAATGCATTATATGATGCATTATATGATGACCACTTGTTATAAGAAAAGATACCAGTTGGTCCAGAAAGAGACATTTTTCTGATACTATGTTCTTAAAAGGGACCCTTAGTACATAGGAAACAGAATGACCTTTTGTTCGGTTATTTAGAAAAAGATGAAAATGGTTCTTCACATGGCCATTTCTTATATTAACTTTGGATAAATCTAAACTTATAATCTCAAAATAAAACAGCAAAGCCACCGATTAATTAATTAATTGATCTAGAATTGAGTCAATATCTCTGTGACTGTTAAATGTTGTAATGCATTACATGTGAGTCTTTGTTGACAATATTTGGCACTACCATAACTCAAATGACTTTCCTTTGTTCTGTTATGCAAAAAAAAAAACATTTGTTGTGGGTAAAATGTCTCTGAAAGTTAGAGACTCAATGAAAATCTTAGTCTCATAATTGCATATCTAAGACAGGAACATTTGTTCCCAAATTTCTTGGTTAAACTTTTTACCTTTTACTAGAAGTTCAAAAGTAAGGTGGGCCTTTTTGTTTTGTTTTCTTTGGGGGAAACAATTAGTAGTCCAGAAGCAAATGAATTAAAACTCTCTAAAACATTGGAAAGTGAACATAAATCATTTTTATACCACATCTTTACAGTTTTCCTTAGTACATTACTAAAGAGGTATGTTTTGGGTGCCAATAATGTTAGAACTGGTTTTTTTAAATTACAAATTATATTAAATATTGATTTTAAGGGACACAAAACTGACTTTTCAAATACTGATACTAAATTTTCACTTTACCTCTAAATTTTGGTAATGTTAAGATATTAGCAAAATGAGCTTAACTTATAACAACACAAGACACTTATTTTCTGTCCCCTTGCTTTCAAACACAGCTGATTCTAGAGTCCTTTACAGAAGGAGAATTCTAATAGTTGTAGCACGTTGATGATCAACAGCTGCTGCGCTGTTGTCTTTGTGCATTAGGGAAATGTGGTGAGAAGACAAAGGAGGGTAGTACATCCTTGAATTTTTTCTCTCCATTAGATATAAATTCTTCAAAAACAGAGGACATATTTTATCCATTTCAGGATCATCAGCACCTACCATAATACCTTACATAAAGGCAATACTTAGGACACTGTTATTGAATGGACTGAAAATAAGACTAGTTTTGCAAAACATAGCCTGTAACATCCCAAAAAACTTCACCCTGGCTGTGGATTTGAAGACTGTTACTCTACCACAAATTTGGAAATGAAAAGGAAGATCCCCTAATTCCAAGGATTGAGAAAGGCATCAAGGCACCACCTCTGCACCTCCATCCCCGCCCATGTACTCCCTCCCCAGCATCTATTCAATTCACATCAACATACTGTTACTTGGGTCTGTAGATAATTGGGCAATTTGTATAATCTTTCCTGGCAGAGTGGTTGAAGCGGGGACACAGGACATCATAACAGGTGCTGGCATTAGCAGGAAGTCCACCCAAATACACTGGAAGTAGGCATGATCATAACTAGACGAGTGACAAGAGTAACAGCCAGCTTCTTCAGGCAGCACATAGCAGAATAAGCCCAGAGAAATCTGAAGATGGAAGTGTCTCTCACTTTTTTTTTTTTTTTTGCGGGGGTGGGGCATTACCTGGGATTGAACTCAGAAGCACTCAACCACTGAACCACATCCCCAACCCTATTTTGTATTTTATTTAGAGACGGGGTCTCGCTGAATTGCTTAGCACCTTGCCATTGCTGAGGCTGGCTTTGAACTCTTGATTCTCCTGTCTCAGCCTCCCAAGCTACTGGGATTACAGGCATGTGCCACCAGGCTTGGCTCTATTTGTGCACTTGGGTAACCCTAGTGTATGAGAATTTTTCTCTTTTACCAATAGTGAAATCATGGTCCCTTCTCTGTATTTCTCCTTTAGTATGAACCCCATAAGATACTGAGGCATTTGGGCTTTTCACTAAATATATGGGGATGGCAGGGTGGACAATTTATACTAATTAGAGGATTTCTAAGTACTTAATCTCACTTGGTTGAATTTAGCCTGTATTCTTTGACAGAATTAACTGTCACATCACTTCTATTCTCCCACAGCCAGCTGCCATTCCTTGAGAGTTCATGGAGGTCCCTTTGGATCACTCAAAAAGCAAGTCTGGCCTTCTCTGTCTTGGATTTTGGGCTGAAAAGCTTACTGATTTTCTTAGCCTACTAACAGCTACCTGGAATTTCACACACAGAAATTCTTGAAAGTAAAGTTCTTCCTTTCCTGGGAAAATGCTGCCCACACCAGATCCTTTCTGTTGTTGCTCCTCTGAAGCTCTCTTATTCTTCATCTAAATTTCCTAACAGCTCCCAGCCTGACTCATTGTCTTACCTGACGAATGTTAACATATTTAGTGGAGGAATTTAGCCCACTCACATTTATTTTAACCACCAATATATTTAGTCATATTCCTGACTTGTAATTTTAAATTCTTTATTTTTTATTATTTCCTACTTGCTACGGTTTCTCCCTCTTGCCTGGCTTTTACTAGATGAACCAGTTTTTCCTTTTCTTTCTCTCTTCAGCAGAGATGCCTTTTCTTAGGGCTAGCTTCAAGGCGACACCATGATCCTGGGACTCAGAATCCTCTCTTATGGGTCCTGATCGCTAAAGAATTGCCCAAACCTCTATCTATACCTTCATTCACCTTTCAGTTACAGGAAATGAGACAGGGAAGAGGAGAGCATTCCCTTCTCTTTTATTTAGTGTATTCTTTTATTTTTATTTATTTATTTTTGAGGGGTATTGGGGATTGAACTTGGGGGCACTCAACCACTGAGCCACATCCCCAGCCCTATTTTGTATTTTATTTAGAGACAGGGTCTCACTGAGTTGCTTAGCGCCTCGCCCTTGCTGAGGCTGGCTTTGAACTTGTGATCCTCCTGTCTTAACTTCCCGAGCCTCTGGGATGACAGGTGTGCTGCCACACCAGCTTATTTATTGTATTATTTTATTTTGCTTATTTTTGGTACTGGGATTAAACACAGGGGCACTTTACCACTGAGCTATTTCCCCATTCTTTTTCTTTTTCTTTCTTCCCCCTCCTCCTCCTTCTCATCTTCCTCCTCCTCTCCCCCTCCTCCTCCCTCTTCTTTTTCTGCTTTTGAGATAGAATTTTGCCAAGTTGCTGAGGGTCTCCCTTTACTTCTCACTAAGTTGCTGCAGCTGGCCTCAAACTTGTGATCCTCCTGCGTCAGCCTTTCAAGTCACTGGGATTATGGGCTTGTGCCATCACACCCAGTAAGTACAGACTAGAAGATACAAAATCGTTTTTTCATACATCCCTGCAGTTAGAGATAAGTCATAAGCCACACTTGGCTTGTTAGGGAGTCTAGGATGTTAGACAAACCTGAAGGCGATATACCCATCTATCAATCGTACGACAATAGGATGGGGAGGACAGCTTCAGGAGCATCTGACAGTTTCAGCTGCAACTAAAACTTTAACTTTCTGATTTGCTGTAAGGATTAATTAGCAACTGTAACCCCTCATCCAATCAAAATAAAACCATTAGCATATTGCTATAGTTTGATAAGTGTCCCCCAAAGGCTCATGTGTTAACAGCTAGGTCCCTAGAGTGGAACTATCAGGAGGCAGTGGAATCTTTAGGAGATGGGGCCTAGTGGGAGGTCCTTAGGTCATTGGGGTAGTGCCCTTGAAGGGAATTGTGGGACCCTGGCCCTTTCCTCTTCTCTTTCTCTTTGCTCCCTATTTCATGATATAAGCAGTTTTATTTCACCATATACTCCTGCCATAATGTGCTACCTAATCACAGGCCCAAGCAATGCTCATCTCTGTCATCTTGGACTGGAACCTCTAAAAATATAAACCAAAATGTACCTTTTCTCTTTATAAATTATCTCAAATATTTTTGCTATATAACATGAAGCTAACTGATGCATATGTATTGTCCTTTTTCAATCCAGTTACATTTGTACTGTTCTTATCTCATGAGGTTTGGATTATTCTCCCTTATGAGTTTTTGATGTTCCACACTCTTTATCTAATAGATGTGACTGGTTAATTCTCTAAGATTTGACTTCCAATCTTCCAGGATGATTATCTTACATCTTACTCTCTATTTCTTTTCCGCCATGGGGGCAGGGGGAGAAATAGAACATGGAAAAGCCTTAACATTTTTGCTTTTAAAGACCTAAGTTTTAATTATGGTAATTTACATATGAGTTTTGTGTTTAGTGGTGGACAACATGAAAGGAAATGTTTGCTAATGTGACATGACACTTAGGGAAGGAACAGCCCTCCACAGACAACATGTGTCAGTGAATTAATTCCCTGTGGTGGTAACTGTTCCCAGAACCTCAGCCATCATCCTCCTTCATGAATAATTTTCCATTCGTATGTATGGGTGTCTGACAGTTTGTTTACATGCGCTGCGGGAAAAAAAGCTAACATTATTTGGCTTACTGTCAAAAATTGTCTCTATTTTTGTTGTCTGCAGTGCTCTGATACAATGCATTTTAATAAGTTTTTAACAATGCATGAATTAGAGTCAGAGGAACTAGAGGAAAGACTGGGATGACACACACTCATTATAGAATATAAAGGGATGAGACATCATCTATTGTTTGCCATGCCAGCAACTCTTAAATTAATGTCCTTTCTCCTTCAGAACTGAAGTGTTCTCATTGCAACTGGGCATAAGCCACATGGCATAATTTGGTGTGTTTCTTTAAGAAGCTTTAAATCTTATGTCATGCTTGAGTTATTCTCCAAATTTGATCTCATCCAGATTTTATCAACCTTCATTAGGATCTGGGCTTTGGAAAGCCTCTTCCCATCATGGCTATTAGAGGTTTGTAGCTCATTGTGTACATCTTGACCCAGGCAAAGGAAAAGGGAAATACAATGTTGTTTCTATGGCAGCTGAAGGATTCCCTTTTTCTGCACACTTGTTCTCTTGATCTTTGGCATGTGATATTGAGTCAACAATGAAACATAAACTTAAATTTTATAGCATTGAATTATATTGTTTTAAATTAAAAAATAATCTGTATTCGCTCAGGTTTGAGTAGCCCCTATACAGTGGCAAATAAGTATATTCAAGCTGACTGCAATTTCTGCCTATTGCAGGAAGTAAAACTTGAATTTTAAGTGACCAGAGCTAAAAAACTGTCCTGCAGGGTCCATAACCAATGTCTGCATGCTAAAGTGAAAACTGAAATCTATTCTGTGGGCAAGTCCCTGTTAGGTTTTACATTGCAGACAGATGTGAAGCAAATAACTCCATATTAATTTTGGGAAAGCTCTGAACCACTGAAATAATACAATGTACATGCATCTGACTGAGATGTTTTCATTCAACTTAGTAATAGAATTGTGTACATATTTAGCAAGATTGTACCTTTGAAGAAAACTATATTTTCTCCAAATATGTACATATTTGAATGGAATTGAATGGTGTCCCAAAGGGGTAATTATTCAAGACTGAATAACTTAAACTTTGTTTAACATATTATCCATCAAGGACTGCAACTTGGAGGGGGTGACATCAAATCACACAATTTTCCACTGTCAGTTGCACTGGGGTGGAATGAAGAAAGATGTACATTGGCCATAGAGGAGAATTTTCTCTTTTCCTCTTTCTGAATTGCTAAGAGGGCTAGATAATTAGGCTTTTGGGAGAGAGAGCATGGGATGTGTTATTCATGGGACATTGAGCAGGTGCCTATGGATGGTGACAGGTCAGGAGCAATGACTACAGGGTCCCTCTGTGAAGAGATGTGGTCCATTAGCTCTAACTTTTTGTAGCCCAGAGTTGCCCACACTTATTCAGACAAGGAGCACCTTAATTGGCTAACACTGTGGGTATGACACAGAATACCTTTCTAAAGAATACACAATGGCGGGACATGGAACCACCTGCATGGATTGTTAGAATACATGCTGCCGGCCCCACCCACAAAGTATCAGCCTCAGTAGGATGGGCCTGAGGACTTGCATCTCTAACAAGGATGCTGGGTTCCGAAACTACACTTCAAGAATGAATCACAGACTAAAATGGTTTTGTTTTGTCTTTGTCTTTCTAGAATAACACAAATAAAATCGAGGAGTGGTCACTGAGATTGTACACTGAGCAGTACATACAGGGTCTGTTCTGCCATGGAAATTCAAAGGCACTCTGATGAAGCAAATGCAGAAATAAGATTTAAAAATACAGTTGCCCCTCAGTTATAGCAAGATAATTTTAAAAATAAATAAGCACACAGTATGTTGTTTAAACTTCCAAGTTGTTGTGACCATTTTACAAGTCAATAGTGGTTTTGTTTTCGAGTGGGAAATAACTGAGAGGAGACGGAGTTTTACTCATTAATATTAGCTCTAGTACACTTTTCTGCAATTGCCCACGTTAGGAGCCATTTGGGCATGCTGGTTTGTGTTATTACAGAAGCTCAACATCTAGTCAATTAAACCTGAAGAAACTCTGTCATTAGGCAATTTGGAACATATAACATAAACAACTAGTTTTGTTGATTTCTCTGGCTGAATTGATTAAATGCTTCATTGAAACAGTAGAAACCCTTCAGTTCGTATGACAGCTTTACATATTTGCTTTCCAGTAATTATAGTGTCTGCTGAGCCAGTACTTCCAAAGGAGTACTGTGAAATGTTCTGAATTGGTGTCTCATTTACAATATATCATTATCTTTATTATATTTACCTGAATTAGAGAATTAGCAAAAGCAAAACCAAAGTGCATCAGAAGAAATGGGTAGTCGGCTCTCTGCCAAAGTTCGTCTAGAGAAGTTCAATATGCACACTATAGCTATTTGTGTATCTGTGAGGCAATTCAAAAATCACATGCATTATCAGCCCACGAATTCAAATGTGCTTCACTCCAACTTGCTTTAGGCATTGCCTCTTAGCACAGCTACTTATAGCAAAGAACCTCAAGAAAATGTCAAGGACACTTATTTTGTGTTTCAAAGATTTAGGGAGCCATCCACCTATCTATCTTCTTATAGTGCACATCTTATGACTGTGATGACACTGAATTTGTGCCACTCAGATATGCTAATGTGATGAGCATAATTGACCATTACTCCAGTGTCTGTCCCTCTGAGTGCATCACCATTCGTACTACAATTGTAGCCATATTTCCCATGGCTGCTCCCAGCCAATGACTGAGCGTGATGAAGATATGAATGTGGCGTCACACCTGTGAGATCCAAATGATCTTGCTATGGTTTGAATGTGGTGTTCCCTCTAAAATTCATGAGAAAAATCAACAGGCTCACTGCCCATATCACATAGCATGTTTGAAGGTCATCATAGCCTATGAGACAGAAGACTCACTGATCCATTAACTAGCTGGATGCCCTAAGCTCTTTGTAACAATATCCATACCTGCAAAATCAGGGAGTTGAAAGAGAGAATTTTTCAACTGGGTCCTGTCCATGTTTTTTCCCCTTTCTGCATTTTTATTGGTGCTTTATGTTGTATATAATGATAGGATTTGTTGTTACATATTCATACATGCACACAATATAACAACGTAATTTTTCAATATCACACCCCACCACTTCCCTCCTCCCTCTCCTCTTCCCACCTTGTTTTCCCTTTCTTGTACTGATGATCTCCCTTTGATTTTCATTAGATCCCTGCTCCCTGCCCCACCCATTCACATACCTTTCTTTTCCTTTTTTTCTCTCAGCTTCCACATATAAAAGAAAGCATATGAAGCATATGAACCTTGACCTTTTAAGTTTGGCTTATTTTGCTTAACATAATGGTCTCAAGCTCCATCCATTTTCCTGCAAATGAAATCATTTCATTTTCCTTTATGGCTGAATAAAATTTCATTGTATATATGAACCACATTTTCTTTATCCATTCATCCATTGATGAGTACCTAGACTGATTGGTTCCATGATTTGGCTATTGTTAATTGTGCAGCTATAAACATGGGTATACATGTATCACTGTAATAAAAGGACTTTAATTCTTTAGGATAAATACCAAGGTGTGATATACCCGGGTCATATATGGTGGTTCCATTCTTAGCCTTTTGAGGGACCTCCATACTGATTTCCATGGTGGCTGCACTAACATACAATCTCACCAGTAGTGTAAAAGTGTTTCTTTTTCTTTACATTCTCACCAGTATTAATTATTGTTTGTATTCTTGATGATCATCATTCCGATTGGAGTAAGATGAAATCTCCATGTAGTCTTGGATTGCATTTCCCTAATCGTTAATGATGTTGAACATCTTTTCATATATCTGTTAGTCATTTGTATTTCTTCTCTTTTTTTTAATTTGTTTTATTTAGGCTTACATGTTAACAGTGCAAATTGATTCATTGTACATAGATAGAGGATAACATATCAATTCTCTAGTTGTAAGTTGTATAGAATCACAACATATATGCAGTCATACAAAAAGTTAGGGTTATTATGACCATCACATTCCACCACCTTTGCTGTCCCCATGTCCCCTCCCCCCTTACACCCCTGTGAACAGAGATCCACCATTGTTCCCATGTCCTTCCCACATTATGGATTAGCATCCACTTATCAACAAGTACATTCGGCATTTGGTTTTCTGAGATTGGCTTACTTCACTTAGCATGATATTCTCCAACTCCATCCATTTCCCTGCAAATGCCATAATTTTATTCTCTCTTATTGCTGAGTAATATTCCATTGTGTATATATACCACAGTTTCTTTCTCCAGTCATCTATCAAAGGGCATCTAGGTTGGTTCCACAGTTTAGCTATTGTGAATGGAGCTGCTATAAACATTGAAGTGGCTGCATCATTGTAGTATGCTGTTTTTAAGTCTTCTGGGTATAGACTGAGGAGTGGGATAGCAGGCTCAAATGGTGGTTCCATTCCAAGTTTTCTAAGGAATCTCCATACTGCTTTCCAGACTGGTTGTACCAATTTGCAGTTCCATCAGCAATGTATGAGCGGGCCTTTTTCCCCACAACCTCGCCAACACTTATTGTTGTTTGTGTTCTTGATAATTGCCATTCTGACTGGCGTGAGGTGGAATCTTAGGGTAGTTTTGATTTGCATTTCTCTGATTGCTAAAGATGTTGAACATTTTTTCATATGTCTGTTGATGGATTGTATATCTTCTTCTGTGAAGTTTGTGTTCAGCTCTTTGGCC
>PVHX01009958.1:0-73000 GCA_004024805.1 Geosciurus inauris | reverse complement strand
ATGGAATATTATTCAGCAATAAAAGAGAATAAAATTATGGCATTTGCAGGCAAATGGATGGAATTGGAAAGCATTATGCTAAGTGAAGTAAGCCAATCCCAAAAAACCAAATGCCGAATGGTCTCTCTGATTAGTGGATGCTGATGAATAAGGGAGGTGGGAATGGGAAACATAAGAGAAATAGAGAAACACTGGACACAACATGGGGGAGGCGGGGGGCAGGAAAGGGGAATGGGTATAGTAAAGATGGTTGATAAAAAATATATATAAATATATATGTATATATATATACATATATATATATATACTGTTCATTGAAAGTGCATATAAAGGTGTTTAATATGAAGAAGAAGAAAAAATTCTCACGATCAAGTTTTATGCTACCTTTTCCATAGAAGACTTGCGTGCTTTTGTTATTTTTATTCCAAGTAGTCATACCTTTTGCTGATTTTATAAAAACCATTTGGTTTTTATAATATTTTCTTATGGTAAGTGCTTCATTGGAATCCAGCTATTCTAAGATTCAGCAGCTTCATTAGATTCTCATTATTTTTAATAATTTTCTGAGAATTTCTGCCATCATATTGTTTATTTCTTATGAATAATATAATCTTTATTGCCTTGTTTCTAATCATTTGTACTTTTGAATATGTATTTTTAATCTTTTTACTATTCATTTCTAACCAAGTTGCATTGTGAGCAGAGAAACTGTCCATATGATATTGATATTAACTCTTGTAAAATTTTTGAGCTTTGCTTTATGGAATACTGAGTAACAAGTTTGCAAAAATATGCCATAAGTGTTAGATAAAATGATGCATTCTTTAGTTTTATGTGTTTGACAAATCAACTATTAATTTTCTTTTTAAAATAGTCTATCTTCTTAACTAATTATTTTCCATCTGTTTTACCAATTACTAACAGATGTGCATTTCAACATTTTCCTATCAGGCAATTTGTGAATTTCTTCTTTCAGTGCTCTCAATTATTTTTCTTTATAATTCTGAGTCATTTTTATTAGAAGTGTACAAGTTTAGAGTTCTTAGTTCCTTCTAGTAAAATTAAAAAGTATGACCATCTTTGTCCAAAAGTAAAGTATTTTTAAAAAATTTGCTTGCTTTTGTGCATATTTTCCTGATAAACATTTTTAAACCATTTCACTTTCATTATTTCTGTTCAGACAATACATAATTGCTTTTCATTCAATTTGACATATCTAGAGTTAAATGGACATTTTCATCACACTCCTTGTGCATGAGTATGATCTTACTCTGATTTTACTGTGCTGCTTATTCTTTTTAAATCTCATTTCCTATCTTCTTTTGGGTCAACTGAGTTTACAAAATTGAGTTTTTCTTCCTTGCCTCCTTCTTTTTTGTTTTTAGAATGCTAAGCAAACATTCCACCCCTGAGCTACCATGCCAGCCTCCCCAGTTTTTCCTTTCTTTCCTCTACTGATTTATTTGCTCTGTTTTTATTCTTTTAGAGGTTACACTTAAAAATCTAATGCATATGCTTAAAGTAATTTAATGCTAATATTGCAAGTTAAAATTTCAATGTAATACATTTCACCATAGTGAAATAGAAGAACATAGATATGGATTTGCTTTTATTTATGCCACTTGGTATTCTAGTATTTTCTCTAGTCTGGAAATGTTTTAGTTATTTGGAATATTGCCTCTTCCTAATTATGTCTTATCATCTTTAGAAACTTCAGTCAGACATGTGTTGTCTCTTCTCTATACCAATCTTCTTGCCTGCACCCCTTTCAAGGTTCCCAATTTCTTTATCTCTGTGCTACAATCCGTGTAATTTACTTACCTGTATTTTTTATTTCACCATTCTTCACATCGCTTGTGTTCAATATTTGATCCCAGGTCTTAAAAATTTCAATAAATACAATAATTCCATTTCCAGATATTTGTTTGGTTCTTTTGTAAACTGCAATTATCTTCATTCATAGTACTTGATTGTTTCCTTGTGTTTCAGCTCCACTGCTTATTTTTCAAACAGCTCACACATTTATTTTACATTTCTAATTACACCTATTATCTGGAATGTTTAAGTATTCAATTCTCCCCTTTGTGGTTTCTTTTCCTTCCACTTTCTTTTGTGTTTTGTAATACTGGAGTGTGAGCTTATACTTGGAGGCATTTTAACTGTGAGAATCCTGTGATGCTGCACTAAGGAAGAGGGCAGACCCGCAGTGAGGATATCTTGTAATTCTATGCTGGTTGGTGCTGCCAACCTGTGGCCATGGCAATTTAATTCTGAGACCATCTATGTACTTATTTGAATTAAGAATCTGTGTAAGGGCACGTCTATAGACATTAGTTTTCAGAATAAATTTTTTTCTATCTCATGTGCTAACTGGAAGATTTGTCAATGTTCACCTTTTCATTGGGTTTGTAGCCTTTTGAGACCTCCAACTGTAGGAGAATTCTGAGTTTCATATGTCCTTTTCATGGACCCAAGGCCTTTTCTGGTTTCCCTCATGTGGTCATTTAATGATTTAAGAGGTCATAAAACAACTCAAGATCAGCCATGAACACTCAGTTTAACTTTAAGAAGGCTGATATTTTACTTCCACTGAATGTGAAACATTAATCTGGTATTTTATTTTGTTTTATTAGAAAAAGTAAAATAGACATAACTATTCATAGGTAAATGGAAATAACCACCTTGATATTTTTGGGCCTCAGATCATACACATCAAAGCTTATTCTTTAACTTAGGGAATTCTTTATTCTCCTTATTATACTATCTCATCTAATATCTGCCAGAGGTACAGAGTTTAAGCAATAAAAAATTACACTTTGCACAGGGAAAGAATGTGGAAATCACCATTCATCTCGGCCAGCTTCACAGTTGCAGTGATATTGAAAATCAATGCAGTTTCCCTCTAATCTACAAGTACACATTTTAGCATCAGGCACAGAACCTCTACAGTAAGTGTGTGTTTCTTTGGTTCTTCCAACCCACCAGCTCACTGGAGTTTCTTATGAAATACAAGTATGAGAAAAGTGACACTACTTTGTCCCCTACTACCTGCCTCCCCATATGTAAAAAAAAATAGACTATTTTGGAAAGGATCACATTTTAAACTCTGCAGCAGGATACTTTTTTAAAGGACTTCTGAATGTTTAAAAAGTTTAATATTGAGACTTAGGTTACTTTGTTTTTTTCCTTTTATTAGAATATAAGGATAGTCTTAACTCATTCAGGCATGATATTTACACATTTCACTTGAAGATTTCAATTATATTATTTATTGGGAAATAATATTCAAAACACAATTGTCACAAAAATAATAACCAGACTAATATATATACACTGAACCTAGAATCTATTGGAGATCATAAAATGCCATGAAAGAATTTGTTAATATGCAAAATATGGTTTCTTTCACTTTTTTTTTTAATTAAGGTAACACTGATAATTCCTATTTTGTGTCAAAAATTCCTTAGGGACACACATTTGTGCTTTTTCTTCTACTAAATGGCTTGGCTCCTTATTTGGAAACTATAGAGATTTACCTCCTTCATGCTCCAGGTGAATTTGGGTTCAGAACTACTCAACCAACCACATCTCAGTCCTACAGCACCACTTCCTCAGGGCTACCATAACTCAGCCACAGAGCTGGAGGCCACCTCAACTCCAAGGGCCTCACCTTGATGTTAAAGACACTGACAGCCCCCAGTCCAGGTGAGAGTGAGGGTGAGGATGACTAGAAAGTGGGTGGATGACTAGAAAGTAGGAAGGGCACTTCTCCCCTCCACAGAGAAGCAGGGCCAGAGGTAAAGTGACATCAAATCAGTTGCAAAGATGCTTGTCCTTTTCAGCATGCTCTTTCAAACCCATCAGCTGTCACCATTAGGCAACTATTGAGAATCTGGAATGGGGTCCCTCTCCTCTCTAACTCACAAGCAGCATGATTCCTGATAGCTCCCTGTTAGAGGAGCCCTCTGCTTCTGCTGACAACACCTCAGCTTACAAACATATCAACTGCATTCATTGCCATGGAGCCCTGGACCAGTCAGTGTCTGAGGCACGTGCAAAGAATCAGTACCAACCACCTTTTTCTTTTTTTAAAATGTGCTGCAAATTTATCTCTAGGGAGCAGAAATTTTAGCACATATTTGATAGATGTGTTCCAAAATTCCATTTTAAAAACATAATTATTCAACATTTATTCTTTCATAGATTGAACAGCAAAGAAATCCCTGTATATAAGTGGACAATTTTGTGTTTATATTGAAGTTTATAATTTTATTTATAAATTAAGTACTAATTAGTGTTTCTAAAGGTACAGACAGAATGCCTTTGGTTCCATTCAAGATTTAGTTTACCAAGATAATTTGTATTTGGAATGATTTTAAAAGACATCAAAAGGAATCAGAGGCTGAAATGAAGAAGAATAGAAAAGGTATCAATGGACAAGGTATACTGCTCTACTTCCTTGAGCATGTTGGCCCTGGGTTGATTCTCTTTAGCCATGTATAATCCTCAGTAACCTTAGCACTCACAATGTGGTGATTAAATACTTTCCCAGTATGTCAACTCTGTCACACTTCCTCTCCAGCCACCCATGTTTGTGCCCCTGAAACTCTAATACAGAGACCTGGAAGATGCTGGAAGACAAAAAGTGTCTTTATAACACTGACATTCCCTATTGTGTGTTAAAAATTGCTTAGAGACATGTGCTGATTCTTTTTTTTCTCCTTCTCCTCTATGACATGACTTGGATCTTTATTTGGAACTGTAAAGATTCACCTTTTTGGTGTCCAACCTTTTTTCCCCAGGCCAGTTGCAAAACCAAACAAAAACAATTTGCTAAATGATGGCTCTGGTCTTGCTGCTCCTGATTCTCCTCTTGTAACTATTCAAGGTATTGGCTTTCCAATACTTTCTGAGGATTTGTTTCATAAAAGTTTCTGGAAATAAAATAGAACTGTATTTTGAATGCCATCTGTCCACCTATCCTGACTATTTGCTCCCTGTATCACAGTCATCCTGTGATGTTCTCACACTGCAGCCATTCTCATGAAGGCTCCCGTTGAAGGCTTTGGTTGGCATTACTCCTGCTGCACAAGGGTAGCATCCATGTTCTGCACACTATTTGTATCTATTGATGACACAAATCCAAGTAGTGCAAGGATTTGAAGAAATTTTAGGCTACACCATCTGCTTATCTTATCTCTAGTTAGAGCTTCTGGAGACACATGGGTCTGTAACTGAATTTGTTTGAATTAAGTGTCTACTAAAAATTCTCCAGAGACAGATATAAGAAATTCACATATTTTGAGTATGTATAATGTACTTTATTTTATTTAGAAAGTATTTAACAAATTTAAAATTCTTTTCTCTGTCCATCTTTTCTCCTAAGCCCAACAAGATACTTGGTTGTGTCACTCTTGTTATTTTAAATATTTATATAGAAAGAGTGCCAATCCAACAAACACTTGCAAATCACTAGGAACACACTGGCTCTTTATGCAGGAATTCTTTACCAATCTTGGCAGTGCTCCACTTCTGGAATAGACCATATGTTGGGGATACATGAGTTTGACCATAACTCACTGAGTGATTTTTTTTTCTGACTGTTATTGGTTAGCTAACAGTCAGGGAAAAAAAAAAAAAAACCTCCTTCATTTGCCTCATTTACTCTGGTTAAATGACCAAACTTTGATTGTTCTATAGCATTGATTTACTCTCCAGGAGACAACTTTCTCATTCTTTGGGAATATACAATCTTAGTTCAGTGTTTTATGTGATGGCAATTGACTAACAATAAGTACTAAGCCTCTTAGCACTAACTTATAAATTCAATACACTGCAGAGCTGTACATAAGCAGCATTTACTTCACATGCTTTATAGATGCTGCACTACTAAATCTTAGAGAGATGGGTGTCTTACCTCTGAAGATTCAGAAAGATTATAGGATATGCCAAACTTGCAGCTGCTGAGTGAGACTTGAAACATGACCTCAGAGAACTCTGCCTACCACTTGCCAGCATGCCTGATCAGAGAAGGCAGACCAGCCTCCAGATAACCAAGGAGGTTTCATCAAGGCAGAAGGGTTGGACATATTCACAAATTGATTGGCTTCAAAGGGCGAAGATACAAAACTCATAACAGAATTTTACAGGATAAACTAAAAATAAATAATCAGCCAACTCTGTTTGCTAATTACCCAGTTATCCAAGACACTAGTTGCATTCAGTCTGAGAGAGAATCTCATGGAATAATTACCTTCAAATAACTAAGCCATACTGTTAACAACCTTTTCTCAGATAAAACACAAGTGACGCAATGCTGCCCCTCAGACCCTCAGAGTGTATGAACATTGCATTCCAAGGGCCTCATCAGGAGGTCTTTATTGCTCAGTTGCCCAAATGAGGCTGGGAAGAGACTTCAGACCACTCACAGCTTTCAGCAAAGAGGAGCAACTACTGCCCTGGATCTTTGTCCCCAGGGGAAAGCATCTGTGTACTTTCCAGGCTGTGACCTTGGTGTTGTAGATATGGGAGTCTCATGAATCTGCAGCTGCTTGCTGCAAGCTCCTGGGAACTAAAGTCTGCAGTGGATGATTACTTACCAAGGTGAGCTGAAAGGTTTGACTTCCTAAAGTGGAAACCCAGTGGTCTGCCTGGTCAGTTAGGGCTGGAGTTGGTTCATTCTGGCCATGCACTTGAAAATCACAGGCTACAGGCTTTCTCCATGGGAGCTTTGACTCTGGCCAGGTGGAAGCCATTGTGCTACACTCAAGTCCATGCAGAGTCGTGTGGGTAGAAAAGGGTTGGGAGGGAGGAAGCAGAACATGACTAGGCTGAAATGATAGAAATGGGTATGAACCTCAGAAGCATATCATTTTTTTGGGGGGGGGGGTCGAGATTGAACTCAGGGGCACTTGACCACTGAGCCACATCCCCAGCCCTATTTTATGTTTTATGTAGAGACAGGGTCTCACTGAGTTGCTTAGTGCCTTGTGGTTGCTGAGGCTGGCTTTGAACTCTTGATTCTCCTGTCTTAGCCTCCCTAAGTGCTGGGATTACAGGCTTGTGCCACCGCACCCGGCTTCAGAAGCATATCTTATCTGAAGTAAGGTTTTTAAATTATCAGATCTCTTTGAGATTAAGATAAACATAACGGAAATTCTTAAGATATCAATATTAAAATTTGAAATTTTATTGAAATATACATTACCATGTATTTGCAGTAATTATCTCTGGTGAAATCTGTTTGTCAATTTAGTCAACATTGCCAAAGGCTCCATTTCTGAACTTACCTCACTTGTGTTTTATCTGAGAAAAGGTTGCTAATAGTATGGCTTAGTTATTTGAAGGTGATTATCCCATGAGATTCTATGTCAGACTCAATGCAATTAGCGTCTTGGATAATTGGTAATTAGAGAACAGAGTTGGTGTTGTACAGTTCTTTCAGGAATTCAGGTAATTCTGTGAATGGCTGATTATTTGTTTTTAGGCTACCCTGTAAAGTTCTGTTATGAATTTTGTATCTTCTCCCTTTAAATCCATTCAATTTTTGTGCTATAATACCACAGATTATAAATATTTATCTTTTTAATAAGCATAGTCTTTTCTGAATTGAGTATCTTTTTCTTAGATAATCAAATGTATGTATAAAAGACACATTTGAGGAACAAAAAATCTATATGATCATGACAAATAATATAAAATAATTGTTTTGAGGTGCTAGATTGAACTCAGGGTCTTGTGCATACTAGGAAAGTGTTCTACCACTGAGCTCCAGCCCTAGTCCTAAAATAAATATTTTTGACTAAAACCCACCAATAATCTATCAGCAACACATTCTGTGGTCAACATTAAAACACATGTGACATTTAAGTATCTAATATATCTATCTCTTCCTAGTAATAACCATAGAAACACAAATGTCAGATGACAAATTCTGACATATTTCTGTTTTATTACCTTTTTTTTAATGAAGGAAATTAGAAAAAAATTAAAATGCATTCCCAATGTTTACAGAAGAAAAACCTTTTAATTTCTCTCACTTCCCACCCCCCAATTCATTTTATATCATAAAGGTATAAAAGCTTACGTGGTATGAGGGCCTATATTTCAGTGATATAAAGCAGACTTGAAGTTGCCTTAACTCCTGTCTATAACATCAAGTCACATGACTGCTTCTGTGTAATGTGAACTTGGTAAATGATGAATTTCTCTCTATATAGAAACATTCCAAGTTACTGAAGACACAAGACAGTTGTATAGAGTTTGTGCTGCTACATGAACAAATGCAATAGTATAGCTTCTACATGAACAAGATTAAAAAATCAAAACAACATTGCAAGAAACCCCCTGAGAAGTCTCCACAAGACCTTGCCCCTGCTGTGGGAATGTAGTGCCTGGCTCATCTTCCAGATCATGTTGCCAGGGACAAATCTGACAGACATATTGCTGTTTACACAGGCCTGAAATGCAACAGATACATCCAGAAATCCAAGAGCTCAAAGGGCCAGGGAAAAGAACTCTAGCTCAAAGCCTGTGAAGAGCAAGGTTACAAAATATCCAAAAACTGGCAAGAACTAGAACAAACTGAACTAGCAGGATTAATGTCCATTTTATATTCAATGACATTAGACAAAAAGACCTAAAAGGTCATGTCACTCTCTCTGTTGGCTATAGGAGGCTGTGAGTATTCCTATGGCCCCTTGAATTTCATAGTTTGTTTTTTCCCCCCTTTAATCATATTTTCACTGGGCAATTTGTATTTCAACATTTTCATGAAAAATTATATAAAAGTGAACTTGGCATTTACATTCTGTGACTACCTACTGAACCCAAATGGATTTACCAGTATAAAAGAAAATAGATAGAAGACTGTGTGAGGCTTGGGAGCTCATCAGTTACAATGCTATACTGTCATTCATATTCATATTCATGTTTTTTGACATAAAGTAAAATGATGTGCCTGAATAGATCATATAGGCTAGTGGTTGATGCGATAGATTTATGGTCTTGCATGGTTAAAACATAAGAAATCTCTTCCTTCAAGTACAGAAGAGAAGAAGATTGAAAATAATCTCTCAAACTATTCTTCTGAAAAAAATAATAATTTAAATTATTGCCCTTTATAGTGAGATTATTTAAAAGACCCTAAATAAGGCACACCATTTCCACAACATATTAATTTCACAAATCTCAAAAAATATTACCTATAAGAGAACTTCGAGATCACATAATTTGTCCTTAGTTTTCCAAGGATGAGAAAACAGACCAAAGAATTTAAGAGAACAATATCTTGTAACAACAAATAGCTGTTATGTAATCTGAATAGCAAATTAAAACTGAGGAAATTAATTGTAACTGTGGACAAATTTTTAGAGGATTTTTTAACTATCCTTAAAAGAAAACATGTTCCTCCAACTCACTGGAGCACCTTTCATCTGCATTCATGCAGGGTGACCACTGGGGGCTCCTAGTCCACCCTCTAAAGTTCAGGCAAATGAACTTGCTGCTGATTTAACTTTATGGTTTGGCTTGATTAAGCCAAATACAAACAACACTGATCCTGTATCATGCAATATCCCTTGGTTTCTGTTTATTTTGCTAAGTATGTCTTCTTTCCAATTTTTGAAATGTCCCACATTGAGTAATACACCTTCAAGCTATGTAAGGAACGTTTATAGAAAAACCAGTGGCTTGATGACAAAGAAACATGTTTATTTTATACATTCAGATACACATACATCCAAATCACATCTGCTATGCTCATGTCCACTTCCCCAAAAAGAAAAAGGAAAGATTTCATTAAGAAAAATAAATGGATGGAGTTGGAGAATATCATGCTATGTGAAGTAAGCTGATCCAAAAAACCAAAGGCCAAATGTTCTTTCCGATAAGTGGATGCTGATCCATAATGGGGGATAGGTAGAAAGAATGGAGAAAATTTGATTGGGCAAAGGGTAGGGAAAGGAAGAGAGGGAGCATGGGGTAAGGAAAGATGGCAAAATGAGATGGACATCATTATCCTAGGTACATGTATGACTGCATATATGGTGTAACACTACATCATGTACAACCAAAGAAATAAAAAGTTGTACTGCATTTGTGTACAATGAATCAAAATGCATTCTGTTGTCATATATACCAAATTAGAATAAATAAATACATTTAAAAAAATAAAAATCTTATGCCTTTATAATTGATGGGTCTGTGACTCATGGAAATTGATGCTATCACTTTGGGAATTGATTCAAGAAAAGGTGCCTAAAAAAGAAGTCCATTTCTACACACAACTTCTTTGGAGATGAAGCCAGCTGCCTACATTTCCTCTAATGGGGGAGGAATATACAAGTCCAGAGAAGACTGGGACAGCAATGTGTCCAGATGATGTAACTTGTCATATTCTATCTTCAGATAAAGAACTGGTCAAAAAACTTATGCTCAGTATCATGAATAGGGACTCACTGATGAAATGACTAGCAACTATCCTGCATCTACAAGGAAAAGTTGGTCACTGTATTGTGCCTCTGAGAAGTACAGCCCCATGATAACTTTCTCAGAAGTTCTTCCACTATGTTCCCATTCAGAGAGAAATACAGATTAGAGATAGATGTTATCCTTTATTCAGCCCAACTCTCTTACTCTACAGATGAGGAAATGGAGGCCTAAAAAAATTTACTTGCCAAACTTTAACAAAGTGATTCAACTTCATCACACATTTCTGGGCAACCTAGTGCTAGTCACTGAGCTTTCTAAACTAGTAAAGATGTTCAAAGATGGCAGAGGTCTGACAGGTTCCTCAGTACCTTCTACAACTAAGCCCTGTCCTATATTTCCTATGACAAAACTCCAGTAGGAAATAGAACAACAGAACTAGATCATGGACATTCATGTGCACATATAAGACATTGGTCAACCCCTTCCTTTCTTTTCCCTAAACTCAGAGTTACTGGGCCCTACCACATTATCCATTTATCAAAACCAAGGATGATTTGGTATCTGTGCCTTACTGAGTTGAAGGGATGTCAGCTCTAAGTGATAGCTTTCAGGCTTTAAGTGACAGCCTTCAGATCCCAGCTTTGACCCCAGATCCCTGGGAAAGCCCATAGGTGGTGCCTGTCATGGCTCCACAAGTGTGGGTCCTTCTAAATCAGTATTTATATTAAGGGCCATTCAAGGACTGCCCTTCTTGCCACAATTCTGGAGTCTTGAGATTTTCCAATGATTTACCTGAATATTTCCAACACAGAATGATGCTATGAGATGCATCTAGATATTCCTATCACTCAACAGCATCAAGAACTCTCTCCTGCAAGGCCACTTTAAAAGCTTTCTGTTCTGCACAGCCTCATTCCCATGAACATTCAAAGGGTGGTCATTTTACTTAATAAGTCACACTGAAAAAAATTATGGAGGTCCTTTTCAAATGACACCAGTTTGGAGATTGCTCATATTACATATTGTTCATATTACTCATACATATCTACACACATACACACATGCCTTAAAATTCTTAAGACTTCAAATATTAAATTTAGAAAGTTCAAAATATATATAATTTACAGAATTAATGTCATATTTTATTTTGATATATGTGAACAATTCTTGTTGTATTTATGGATGAAACAGCCTCATTGAGGACCACTGGTTGATCATTAACTCTTACTCACAACAAACTACATAAATAACAAAAACAGAGCAGTTGTTTAGGAAGCAAAACGAGTAACTGCACCAAAACGAGTAACTGCAGGTTTTCCATCTGCATGGGCTTTATTTTCTCATTCTATGATGCCTTTTGCTGCATTTCCATTTTAATTTTTGGTGATGACAGGGTAGGCTAAGCACACTTAAATTTAAAAAAAAAACCCTCAGTTTCAGCATGGTAGTTTTTAGACCTGTGTGCATGTGAGAATATCTAGGGAAGCTAATTAAAATACAGCCTATCCTAGGATGCTGCACAGAAGCCACTGAGAGAGAGAAAGGGTACCTCTTGGGGCATGAGCATGTGGGAAGCAGGAGAAGAAATACTCAGTTATGATACAATACAATACAAGCAGTGGGAGCCAGCTGGCCAGTATAAATTAATTCATAAAGTCACATCCTAAGATATATGTTTAAAAATCCCCACAGCCAAGGATGCCATGACTACTCTCTAGGTTTTAAGAATATATATTACACATGTTCTTATAATCAACATATCCTCAGTTAATATATTCAAAACTGAAATCCTAGGGTTCCTTTTCAAATATTCTCCCTTGAAAGTGGCCTCTATCTCCTTTGATATGTCTGTATCCATCAGGGCTCATACAAATGCCCAACTGGAGTCAATAACTAGAGCAACTTCTTAGTCGGTCTTATTTCCAGAAGAGGCATGAAATGGTGGCTCACAGCATGAACCACATTACTGTTGTGCATCCTCAACCTGCCCCTTTATAGCCATATGATCTGAGGGAAGGCCACTGTATGGACTAACATGGCTGTAGCCATACTGTATCATTACTACCATGACTGTCTCAGCTTAACCCCAGTTGGGTTTTCCTGCATAGTTCACCCAAGACACTATAAATAGGCACATTTTAGTTGTATGTAGAACTGTATAACTAGACCCTGGCACCAGAAATGTGCCTAATTCCTAGATTAAGGTAAACCAAGCTGGGTGCAGTGGCACACGCCTATGATCCCAGCACTTTGGAAGACTGCAACAGGAGAATCATGAGTTCAAAGCCAGCCTCAGCAACAGCAAGGCACTAAACAACTCAATGAGACCCTGTCTCTACATAAAACACAAAATAGGGCTACAGATGTGGCTCAATGGTCTGAGTTCAATTTTCTGGTACCAAAAAAAAAAAAAGAAGAAGAAGAAGTCAGGAGCCAGGTATATTTTGGCTTTGATAAAGTCACTTTTGTCTTAACTGATACATATGCCTCTTCTTCTGACCGGAATAGCTGAGGGCCACTTGGTCTTACTGCTACCCAGGATCATGCTTCTGTAAGTTCTCCAATTTATTGCACCCTGCAATCCTGGATCTGTTGGCTTCATCTCTTTCTCTGGTCTTAGGACACCTTGAGGTCAGTTCTCATATACTGGGATGAAACTGTCCTGGAACACCCACCTTCTGCCCATTCCACCATAGCCTTCCCCACACTGCAAGCACACTCTGGCTCCAGGGCCTGTGCACTTGTTGATTCCTCTGACTGAAGACTCTTCCTCTGGTTTTCTCAAAGCTGGGTTCTTTCATGAACTCAGCTCTAATAGAACACCTTTTGAACTGAGTACTTACTTAATCCCTCTATCTAAACTTGCACCTGTCAATCATCCAAACCTCCTTTTCTCACTTTATTTTGCTTCAGAGAACCTGCTGTCCTCTGGTACACCTCACATGTGACTCAGTGATGTTGCTAATGTCTGTTTCCTCCTCAAAATGTGTACTCCACAGTGCTGGGATGTTATTCTGCTTCACTTGCAGCTGTACTTACAGCAGTGTCTGACATACAATAGAACTCAGTAAACGTGTCAAATATTAGAAGCTTTATTGCAACTCCTCAGTATTGTATCTTTTCAAGGATGTTTCTTCTGGTCACTCTGGGGAAGGAAATAATTCATATCTTCCCCAGAAATTTTTCAATCCTTGACCCTGGTTAGGAATTGACCAGAGTGCTACAAGCTGATTTTGCATTTTCTCATGCATAGGCAGATGTCCTTTATCTCCTTGTGGGCAAGAAAAATTCGTTTATATATCATCACATATTAGCCCATGTTAATTGAAATCAAAAGCTCTGTATCTACCTCCCCCCCCCCACTTCTTACCATTTTGATTGTAACTACCTCTACCTTCTGGTAGGAATTGCCAAGTTTCAGTCTCAGAAGGGTAATGGCAGTTACAAAGAATAAAAGCACATTAGTTGTATCAAATTAATTTCATTCCACATGATTAAGCATTAAAACACATGACTTTGAACCAGTTGTTAATCCAAAGGGACTTCATACAATTTGTACAACTATCTCATCATGGCCTGAACCACATGTTCAACTAAGATGACTAGAACATTTTCTATTCACTACAACCATGTTCTGTGGTCAGTCAGGAACAATTCCCAAGTCTTCCCTTTGTCAGCAAATGCCTTTCTTTATAAAGGTGACCTTGACCTTACCAAGCCTGCTGTCTTAGTCATCTTTCTGTCACCATAGCAAAACATCCAAGATAATCAACTTATAAAGAAAAAAGATCCACTTGAGCTCACAGTTTAGGGGTTTCCAACTTAACATCAGGAGAACTCCATGCTTTGGGTCCCTGGTGGTTGTGCCAGATGGCAATGCTGAGGAGTGCCTGGCAGAGCAAACTGCTGTAACCAATCCAAGAATCAAAAGAATAAGAAGGGACCAGGATCCCACAATCTTCTTCAAGAGTATGTCTCTGGTGACATGAAGATCTTCACTAGGGGCACTTCCATAATGTTCTTCTAACTCCCAATAGTGCCAGCTTAGGGACCAAGCCTTTTATACATGGTCCTTTGGGAGGACATTCAAGACCAAACTATAGCACCTGCTAACAATTCATTAGAAAATTAATTTCAGACACCAAAACATTACTGATCATGTAATATGTCCTTGGGATCTTTACTTTTCTATGAATCCTGGGATTTTTCAGTGATATTACCCTGCTCACAGGGTTAACACAAGACAAAATTGGGAAAATCTCTACCATGCCATAGACTTCAGTGATAATTAAGCACCTAATAAAAGAGAAATGTATAATTGGGATGCCACTATTTTTTTAAAGCTTTAGTTGTTTCCACCTGATCCACAATAATGAAAGCAAAACAAGGAAGACACTGAGTACCTTGGAAGCCTGCTATCACCACTGGCACTGATAATATGTAGAAAGATCTCCTTGGATGTTTCCCCACATATTTTATTGATCACACATTTTTTGGTAAAATTAAGCCAGTACATTTCTCTCTGCAATCACACTGCAATGTTTTGGTCAGTATTAATGATAAAATGCTTGCCCCAGATCCTAAGACTGCTGTACCCACATCCACAGCAATGCCCCGAGAACTCTCACACTTTGCTGGTACACTCTCAAACAGGAAGATGTATCTAACCTAATGCTGATCACATCAGATTATTAACCACTGAAAAACTTCTCAGACATTGTTTTACCTATGAAAAGATAAGAAGAAGTAGCTTTTTAAAATCTACTTCCAAACCCTCATAAGTTAACCCATACATATTTCTCTCCTTGTGGAAATTGCAACTCTACCAGGGCACTATACAGTAGTAATAATAGGGATACCAAATTATAGCTAACTCATAATTAACTTAGTATTATCTAGAGTTGATATTTTTCTGAACATTATCTCAGAATGTGTAGGGTCAAATTCTACAGAGGTTAAAATACCTGTTTCTATACCACTAGAGTAATACAGAAACAGTTTCACAAAGGAGGGTTGTCCCCTATTGGTTGGTGAAATGATGTTGAGGAGGACAGGTACACACAGATACAGGTGACAGAGAAATGGACAAGAGCTATATGTGCAGAGAGGCGGTGACTCACACCAATTAATTTAGGGAAGTTGTCATTCACTAGACTTGGTAATTTAGTCCTTTTAAGCTCCAATACTTGTAGGAGCAGATATCATATAGAGTCAAGAATTTGTGTACATGTGTTTATTGCTATTTACCACACAATTATTTTATAACTGGTTTTCTAGGTAAAGAAGTCATTACTTATACATTGTTGTACATGAATACATGGTTACATAAAGTAGTATGATTTAGAAACATTTATTATCTTCCAGAAAAATCTATGTGCTTACGTAGATCTAAATAAGACACTCAGAAGTACACAGTAGAGTGGCGGTTTCCAGGGCTGGACAAGAAGGAAAGGAAGAGATGTTGGTCAAATGGTACAAAGTTTCAAATATGAAGAATAAATAAGCTCTGACAATATAATATGCAGTATGTTGACTGTAGTAACAATACTGTAGTGTATACTTGCTATTTACTAAGAGAGCAGATCTCAACTGTATCATAAAGGCAAAGAAAGGAAGGAAAGAAGGAAGGAAGGAAAGAAGGAAAAATTATAAATATCATAAGGTGATGGCTATGCTAATTATCTTAAGGGTAAGCATTTCACCATGTATACATATTTCAAAACATCTGGTTGTACATTTTAAATAAATATAGATATATACATATATATATACATAATTTGTCAATTATACCTCAATAAATAGAGAGAATAAAATAAAATATTTTAGAAAGATTCAAAAGAAAGGAAAGAGGACTTTTTCATAAATCTAGAAAGTGAATAGAGGGCTGGGAATGAAGCTCAGCTGTAGAGCATTTGCCCAGCACCTGTGAGACCACAAGTTTCATCTCCATCATAATAGGAAAAAAGAGTTATGATTTCCCATAAATCAAATGCACTTCTATATGTCAGCAATGAGTCCTCTGAAAGAGAAATTAGGAAAACTACTCCATTCACAATAGCCTCAAAAAAATAAAATATTTGGGAATCATCTAACAAGAGTGGTGAAAGATGTCTACAATGAAAACTGCAAGACACTAAAGAAATTAATTGAAGAAGATCTTAGAAGATGGAAAGATCTCCCATGCTCTTGGATAGACAGAATCAATATTATCAAAATGGCCATACTACCCAAAGTGCTATACAGATTCAATGCAATCCCAATTAAAATACCAAGTCCCTTTCTTATAGAAATAGAAAAGGCAATCATGAAATTTATCTGAAAAAATAAGAGACCCAGAATAGCCAAAGTAATCCTCAGTAAGGAGAGAAGCAGGAGGCATCACAATACCTGACCTTAAATTATACTACAAAGCTATAGTAACAAAAACGGCATGTAGACCAATGTTACAGAATAGAAGAGACTAACCCACACAGCTATCTCATACTAGACAAAGGTACCAAAAACATACATTGAAGAAAAGATAGCCTCTTCAACAAATTGTGCTGTGAAAACTGGAAATCAATATGCAGCAAAATGAAACTAAAACCCTATCTCTCACTATGCACAAAACTCAACTCAAAGTGGATCAAAGACCTATGTATTAGACCAGAGACCCAATGCCTAATGGAAGAAAAAATAGGCCCAAATCTTCATCATGTCAGATTAGGCCCTGACTCCCTTAACAATACTCCCAAAGCACAAGAAATAAAAGCAAGAATCAAAAAATGAGATGGATTTAAACTAAAAAGCTTCTTCTCAGCAAAAGAAACAATGAGATGAACAGACAACCTACATTCTAGGAGCAAGTTTTTGCCACAATCACATCAGATAGAGCACTGACCTCCAGGATATATAAAGAACTCAAAAAACTTAACACCAAAGAAACAAACAACCCAATCAATAAATGGGCTAAGAAGCTGAATAGAAATTTCTCAGAAGATATACAAACAATAAACAAATATATGAATAAATGTTCAATATCTCTAGCAATTAAAGAAATGCAAATCAAAACTGCACTCAGATTTCATCTCATACCAGTCAGAATGGCAGCTATCCAAAATACAAGCAACAATAAGTGCTGGTGAGGATGTGGTTAAAAAGGCACACTCGGACATTGCTGGTGGGACTGCAAATTGGTGCAACCAATCTGGAAAGCAGTATGGAGATTTCTTTAAAAACTTGGAATGGAACCACCATTTGATCCAGCTATCCCACTCCTTGGCCTATACCCTAAAGATTTAAAAATAGCACACTACAGTAAAGCAGTAGTTCAATGTTTATAGCAGCACAATTCACAATTGCAAAACTATGGAAGCAACCCAGATGCCCTTCAATAGATGAATGGATAAACAAACTGTGGTACATATATACAATGGAATATTATTCAGCAATAAAAGAGAATAAAATTATGACATTTGCAGGCAAATGGATGGAATTGGAGAACATTATGCTAAGTGAAGTAAGATAATCCCAAAAAACCAAATGCAGAATATTCTCTCTGATGATGATACATAAGGGGAGTGGGTATGGGGGACATAGGAGAAATGGAGGAACTCTGGATGTGGCAGGGGGGAGGAGGGAAGGGGGAATGGGTATAGTAATGATGGTTGATTGAGATCATCATCACTACCCTTGGTGCATGTATGAAGACACAAATGGTGTGACTCTATCTGGTTTGCAACCAGAGAAATGGAAAAATTGAGCTCTATATATGTACTATGACTTGAAATGCATCTAAATAAATAAATTAATAAAAAAACAAGGTTGAGGCAAATCAGTTATACTTCAGTGTATAATAAAATTTACAATTTTTTTTAAAAGAGTGAAGATTCTCTGAAGTCCTTGACATTTATTGATGTAAAAAAACATTTACCCTTTTTGCTTTAGACTAATAAGCAAAGACATATCGGTAATTATTTCACAAGAAAAGAACATTTCCAGAAAACAAGAATACAAACTTTAACTACCACTTTTTACCTGTTTTATAAAATCTTTTAAAATACTTCTTGGCCATCACATTACAATCACAATGCACATCTAAATAAGCATGTTGGGGCGGTTCCAAGATGGTGGCCTAGACAGACACTGTGGTCAGTCTCTCCAGAGTCAGATATTGAAGTTGTGGAAATACCATCTCCCAGCCAGCATCTGGACATCAACCTACAACTACCCCTGCAAGAATTTCACTTGCGCGTGTAAGCAGGGCCACCAGGCAGCAGCCATTGCCACAAGCAGCGTGACTTCAGTAGCAAGCGGCAGCGGAGCTCAGCTGCAGCGGCTCAGAGCCCCAGCCCAGGGCTCGCCCCAGGTGGGGCCTGCTTCTACATGGGGTACCTGGCTCCAGCGCCCACCCAAACATGCAGGGCCCCTAGCAGCTGCTCCTGTGGACACACGGCCCTAGCCGCTAGCCACTGGGGAGCCCAAATTCAGGGTAAGAGTCGCTCCAGAAACCCCAGTGGAGACAGCCCTGCCCAAGGGCGGCTTGGGTCCACCACACTTCTGCTCCAGAGCTCCTGTGCACCGGCAAGAGCTGCAGAGGGCCCAGATCTGCCCACAGGCACCTCCACAGGGGTCCAGCAAGAGGGAGACCAGGATCTGCCACCTTGAGCCACTGAGGAGCCCAAACTCAGGGAACCTCCATGGTTGTCCAGCCAAAGAGAGACCAGAGACTGCTAACTCTAGCCCCTGGGGAGCCTAAATTCAGGGCAAGAGTCGCTCCAGAGACACCAGCGCAAGGCAGCCCCTTCCAAGGGCAGCCTGGGTCTGCCCCAGTTCTGCTCCAGAGTTCCTGGTGTCTGGCAGGAGCTACAGAGGGCCCAGATCCAACCTCAGGAAACTCCACGGGTGTCCAACTAAGGGCTGACCAGAGTCTGATTGCTACCAGCCACAGAGGAAAGCACACCCAAGGAAAGAGTGGCCGCCAGAGACCCCAGCGTGAAGTGGCCCCACTCTAGTGCGCTCTGGGCCTGCCTCAGTTCCACTCCAGAGTTCCAGTGGAAATGCCAGTGTGCCCAGTTGAAGGCAGACCAGAGCCTGCTAGACTCTAACCCCAGGGGAGCTCATACTCATGGTAAGGGTCACGCACAAACTCTCCAGCTTGTGACTCTGCCTAAGTGAGACCTGAGCCTGCCTCTATTTCCGCTCCAGAGTTCCTGATCACCAGCAGGAGTGCAAGAGAGGGCCAAAACAGCCCTCAGGGGCCGCCTCAGGAGCCCAGCCAAAGCCACTCCCACTGCCCTCTAGAGGTACGTCCACTACCTCCGCCACCAACTTTAGTGACAGTAGTGCCCATCTGGGGACACTAGGGGAACAGAAGTAGCTCCAAGGTGAGACACAGGTAATCTGGAGTATCAATATAAGATTATAGGATAGAAGCCGCAATACCTCAGATTGGTATTTCAAGAAAGTAAGATACACAATCAACATGAAAAAACAAGGGAAGAAAGTGTCCCAAATAAACCTGGATACAACTGTAACAGAATCCGTTGACAGCACAGTTGATGAAATGTCAGAGAAAGAATTCAGAATGTACATAATTAAAATGATCAGCGAACTAAAGAATGACATAAGTGAACAATTACAGGCAAAAATTGATCAATCCAACAAAGAAATAGGAGAGCAAATAAAGGCAACCATCGATCACTCTAACAAAGAGATAAGAGAGCAATTACAAGTAGCAAAAGATTAATTTAAGAAAGAGGTAGAGATCGTGAAAAAAAAATCAGAAATTCTTGAAATGAAGGAAACAATAAACAAAATAAAAAACTCAATAGAAAGCATCACCAGTAGACTAGATCACCTGGAAGACAGAACCTCAGATAATGAAGACAAGATATACAATCTTGAAAATAAACTTGACCATAGTGAAGATGGTAAAAAATCATGAACAGAAAATACAAGAAATATGGGACAGCATCAAAAGACCAAATCTAAGATTTATTGGGATAGAAGAAGGCACAGAATTTCAAACCAAAGGAATGCACAATCTCTTCAATGAAATAATATCAGAAAATTTCCCAAGTATGAAAAATGAAATGGAAATTAAAATACAAGAGGCTTACAGGACACCAAATGTACAAAATTTCAACAGATCTACACCAAGTCACATTATAATGAAAATGCCCAACATACAGAATAAGGATAGAATTTTAAAGGCCAGGCAAGAGAGGAATCAGATTACATATAAGGGGAGACCAATTTGTATCTCAGCAGATTTTTCAACCCAGATACTAAAAGCCAGGAGATCATGGAATAACATATTCCAAGCCCTAAAAGACAATGGATGCCAACCAAGAATCCTATATCCAGCAAAATTGACCTTCAGATTTGATGACGAAATAAAAACCTTTCATGATAAACAAAAGTTAAAGGAATTTACAGCAAGAAAGCCTGCACTACACAGCATTCTTGGCAAAATATTCCATGAGGAGGAAATGATAACCAACAATGGAAATTTACAAAGAGAGGAACTACACTAGAGGAAAGACCATTCAAAAGAGAAAACAACTCAAGGTAAAAACCACAAACAAACCAAAATGACTGGAATTACAAATCATATTTCAATAATAACCCTGAATGTAAATGGCCTAAATGCACCAATTAAAAGACATAGACTGACAGACTGGATTTAAAAAAAGACCCAACAATATGCTGTCTTCAAGAGACTCATCTCAGAGGAAAAGACATCCACAGACTGAAAGTGAAACGGTGGGAAAAAACATTTCACTCACATGGACCCCGCAAACAAGCAGGAGTTTCCATCCTCATATCAAATAAAGTGGACTTCAAACCCAAGATGGTGAAAAGAGATAAAGAAGGTCATTTCATACTTCTTAAGGGAATCATACATGAACAAGACATAACAATCATAAATATCTATGCCCCAAATAATGGAGCTTGTACATATATCAAACAAACCCTTCTCAAATACAAGAATCAGATAGAACACAACACAATAATACTTGGAGACTTTAACACAGCTCTTTCACCATTGGCTAGATCTTCCAAACAAAAACTTAATAAAGAAACCATAGATCTTAATGCAACTATCAATAATTTAGACTTAACAGACATATATACAGTGTTCCATCCATCAATGAGTGAATACACTTTCTTCTCAGCTGCGCATGGATCCTTTTCCAAAATAGATCATATATTATGTCACAAAGCCAGTCTTGGAAAATACAAAAAAATAGAGATTCTACCCTGCATCCTATCTGACCACAATGGAATAAAATTACAAATTAATGACAGATTAAAAAGCAGAAACTACTCCATCACCTGGAAACTAAGTAATATGCTATTGAATGATGCATGGATAACAAAAGACATAAAGGAAGAGATAAAAAAAAATTCTTAGAGGCAAATGAAAACTCCGATACAACATATCAAAATCTTTGGGATGCCATGAAGGCAGTGTTAAGAGGAAAGTTCACAGCACTAAACTCATGCATTAGAAGAAGTAAAAGCCAACAAATAAATGAATTGACTCTTCGACTCAAAGCCCTAGCATAGGAAGAACAAATTAACACCCAAAGAAGTAGAAGACAGGAAATAATCAAAATCAGGGCTGAAATCAATGAAATTGAAACTAAAGAAACAATTCAAAAAATTGACAAAACAAGCTAGTTCTTTGAAAAAATAAACAAAATTGACAAACCCTTAGCCACCCTAACGAAAAGGAGAAGGGAGAAAACCCAATTACTAAAATTCGAGATGAAAAAGGAAATATCATGACAGACACTACTGAAACACAGGGGATAATTAGAAACTATTTTGAAAATTTATACTCCAGTAAAATAGAAAACCCTGAAGACACCGACAAATTCCTAGAGGCATATGACCTACCCAAACTGATCCAAGAGGACATACACAAGTTAAACAGATCAAATTCAAGCAAGGAAATAGACGAGGCCATCAAGAGCCTTCCAACCAAGAAAAGCCCAGGTCCAGATGGATTCTCAGCTGAGTTCTACAAGACTTTCAAAGAAGAATTATTACCAATTCTCCTCAAACTATTTCATGAAATAGAAAAGGAGGGAACCCTTCCAAACTCATTCTATGTGGCAAGTATCACCCTGATTCCAAAACCAGACAGAGACACATCAAAGAAAGAAAACTTCAGACCAATATCCCTGATGAACATAGATACAAAAATTCTCAATAAAATTCTGGCAAATCACATACAAAAACATATCAAAATAATAGTGCACCATGATCAAGTGGGGTTCATTCCAGGGATGCAAGGTTGGTTCAACATACGGAAATCAATTAATGTAATACATTACATCAATAGACTTAAAGATAAGAATCATAAGATTTTATCAATCGATGCAGAGAAGGCATTTGACAAAATACAACACCCTTTTATGCTCAAAACACTAGAAAAACTTGGGATAGAAGGAACATACCTCAACTTTGTAAAAGCTATCTATGCTAAGCCCAAGGCCAACATCATCCTAAATGGAGAAAAATTGGAATCATTCCCTCTGAAAACGGGAACTAGACAGGGATGCCCTCTCTCACCACTGCTATTCAACATAGTCCTTGAAACACTAGCCAGAACAATTAGACAGACCAAAGAAATTAAAGGGATATGAATTGGAAAAGAAGAACTCAAACTATCATTATTTGTGGATAACATGATTCTATACTTAGAGGATCCAAAAAATTCTACCAGAAAACTTTTAGAACTAATAAATGAATTCAGCAAAGTAGCATAATATAAAATCAACACCCACAAATCAATTGCATTTCTATACATCAGTGATAAACCCTCTGAAAAAGAAATTAGGAAAACTATCCCATTCACAATAGCCTCAAAAAAATAAAATACTTTGGAATCAATTTAACAAAAGAGGTGAAAGACCTCTACAGTGCAAACTATAAGACACTGAAGAAAGAAATTGAAGAAGACCTTAGAAGATGGATTAATCTCCCATGCTCTTGGATAGGCAGAATCAAGATTATCAAAATGGAAATGCAATCCCAATTAAAATCCCAATGTCATTCCTTATAGAAATAGAAAAGGCAATCATGAAATTCATTTGGAAGAATAAGAGACCCAGAATAGCCAAAGCAATCCTTAGCAAGAAGAGTGAAGCAGGAGACATCACAATACCTGACCTCCGATTATACTACAAAGCTATAGTAACAAAAACGGCGTGGTACTGGCACCAAAATAGACATGTAGACCAATGGTATAGAAGACACAGAGACGAACCCACTTACATACAGTCACCTTATACTAGATAAAGGAGCCAAACACGTACACTGGAAAAAAGACAGCCTCTTCAACAAATGATGCTGGGAAAACTGGAAATCCATATGCAGCAAAATGAAACTAAACCCCTATCTCTCACCATGCACAAAATTCAACTCAAAGTGGATCAAGGACCAGGGAATCAGACCAGAGACCCAACGCCTAATAGAAGAAAAAATAGGCCCAAATCTTCATCATGTCGGATTAGGACCACACTTCCTTAACAAGACTCCTATAGCACAAGAAGTAAAATCAAGCATCAACAAATGGGATGGATTCAAACTTAAAAGCTTCTTCTCAGCAAAAGAAATAATCAATGACTCTCTCAACAGAGAGCCGACATTCTGGGAAAAAATCTTTGCTACACACACATCCAATAGAGCATTAATCTCCAGGATATATAAAGAACCCAAAAAACTTAACACCAAAAAAACTAACAACCCAATCAATAAATGGGCCAAAGAGCTGAACACAAACTTCACAGAAGAAGATATACAATCCATCAACAGACATATGAAAAAATGTTCAACATCTTTAGCAATCAGAGAAATGCAAATCAAAACTACCCTAAGATTTCATCTCATGCCAGTCAGAATTATTATGTATTCTTGGCAATTATCAAGAATACAAACAACAATAAGTGTTGGCAAGATTGTGGGGAAAAAGGCACGCTCATACATTGCTGGTGGAACTGCAAATTGGTACAACCAATCTGGAAAGCAGTATGGAGATTCCTTAGAAAATTTGGAATGGAACCACCATTTGAGCCTGCTATCCCACTCCTAGGTCTATACCCAAAAGACTTAAAAACAACGTACTACAGTGCTGCAGCCACTTCAATGTTTATAGCAGCTCAATTCACAATAGCTAAACTGTGGAACCAACCTAGATGCCCTTTGATAGATGACTGTCTATAAAGAAACTGTGGTATATATACATAATGGAATATTACTCAGCAATAAGAGAGAATAAAATTATGGCATTTGCAGGTAAATGGATGGAGTTGGAGAATATCATGCTAAGTGAAGTAAGCCAATCTCAGAAAACCAAATGCCGAATGTACTCATTGATAAGTGGATGCTGATCCATAATGTGGGGAAGGGCATGGGAACAATGGTGGATCTCTTTTCACAGGGGTGTAAGGGGGAGGGGGCATGGGGACAGCAAAGGTGGTGGAATATGATGGTCATAATAACTCTAACTTTATGTATGACTGCATATATGTTGTGATTCTATACAACTTACAATTAGAGAATTGATATGTTATCCTGTATGTACAATTTAAATAAATTAAAAATGAATAAAATAAATAATTTATATAATAAATTATTCATTCATTCAGCGTCATTAGGTTGAATCATGCTAAATTCTTGGATTTTTTTTGATCTGCAAAGTGGTATTTTTCTGTGTTTTAAATTGTATACCCTGGAATAAGTGACAGCTTGGTAATTGTTAGGAATGAAGAATTACTGGTTTCTACACAGATATGCGACATCAGAGGGAAAAACTAGACCAAAAGGTAGTTGTCCACAAATTATAAATGCATATTTTATTGAAGTATACAGTAAAAACTACAAACACCTTGAAAGAGTCAATCCAAATAATATATTTCAACAATGCAGACCATGGGTAATTAAACTTGCAGAAAGTAGAACCACAGAAAAATGGAGACTGTTGTAATAAATTGATGAGGATTGAAATTTTAAATCTTGTCAGTCAGGTGTCTTTTTTCTTGTGTTTGTGAAGGCAGATTGCTCTTTTTTGCATAAATTCTACATTTAAATTCTACACAGTGGCTGAACTGGACAGAATTATGAGCCAGTTAATTGCTTTGAGAATGTAACCTCATACCTGCACCCATTTACCACTTTTCTGGACCTGTCCACTTTCTTTCCAGGGGTCAGGTAGATTAACAGTGACCTCTTGTCCTCACATGACCTTATTAAATACATGCTTATGCTTGTAAGTGTTAAGATGAGCAGTTTGATTTCCCTAATGTATGTATATACAAATTTGCTTAATACTTCTTAAACTGCAGTGAAAAACTATAATTTCTTATGTTATTCAGAAAAGTATTGAGATGATTGTGTTTATTTCCTAGGACCAGTGACACAGGAGTCCTTTCCCATAAGGAGCACCTGCCAGTCACTCAGGTTGTGATGACAGATGCAGGCCAGCCACATTCTGAAGCAGCTTATACCCTGGGGCCTCTGCTCTGTGAGGGGACAGTAAGTAGCAGTCAGAGGGGCCTAATAATGCATGGTCAGTGTTTTATGAGAAGTTAACTGCATGGGTTTATAAAAAGACTTAGTCTATGACTTATTACTATGTCTTAGTAATCTGTATTTCATAGGAATATATTAACTTATAAATAAATAAATGTAATTATAATAGTGAAAAAAAGAAAGAAATTATATTACTTTTGGATTCTGTCTCATTTATGCTGTATTTAAATAAGACTACAGTGGTAAAGACTAATGAAATCATCTGAAATAATTTGTCACTTGGTTAACAAACTTTTTTTTTGTACTGGGGACTGAACTCAAGGGTGTTTTACCACTGACCCACATCCCCAGTGCTTTTAATACTTTTTATTTTGAGACAAGGTCTCAAATTGCTGAAGGTCTCACTAAATTGCTAAGGCTGGCCTTGAACTTGCAATCTTTCTGAGATTACAGGCGTGTGCCACCGTGCTTGGCAGCAAACATTTAATCCTTTTAAATTCCTTATCTAAAATACTTGGGACTAGAATCATTTTAGATTTTAGGTTTTGTTTTTTGTTTTTGTTTTTGTTTTGGAGTTTGGAATATTTGCATATGCATAAAATTTCTAGTGTGTATTAAACATTAGCTTTTGTGCTAGAAAATTAATTGCTTAATTCTGGAAACAATATACCCTAATGTGGGCTGGGATTGTGGCTCAGTGGTAGAGTGCTTGCCTCGCATGTATGAGGCACTGGGTTCGATCCTCAGCACCACATAAAATAAATAAATAAAATAAAGATATTGTGTTCACCTACAACTAAAAAAATATTTTAAAAAAATACCCTAATGTGTGTACTTTATTTAGCAAGTAAAAATTAAGTTAGCAATCATGCAGTAAAAATAAAACAATTGTAATATGAAAAATCATTAAATTGGTAATAATAATGAAATAAAATTAATGATAATATCAAAGTCATCTAATAGGAATTATGCAATGTTTTAATATTGTACTCACTTCCCCTTCACTACAACATTATTAACATTCATTCTCATTTTAGGAAGTGATATTTGGAGACACTGGGTGACTTGCCTAAGTCATATAACTGGAATGTGGAAAGTTTCCCTCCAGGGACTACAGTGTACAAAAGAAATTTGTATACACCTTCTGAAGTTATTCTTGATGTTGGAAATAGGTATGTAAATGGGTTCCTAGCAACAAATAATGGCAGGAATATACAAAGGTAGTGGGATGGTCTAGCTTGCAGTTTCAGGATTCCTGAGCTGAGAGATGTGTGTCTGGTCAAGTGGTTTTTTGGCAAAAAATGGTAGATATTGTGACAACATGAGGGAGCAGGTGGCACCAATTTCAAGTACTGGACAAAGTGGGGAAGGAGAACTGCAGACAAAATGAGAGTGAATGAGGGTGAGAAAAGCTAATGCACAAAAATGTTCAGGGCTGCAGGGCTGTGCTAGCCATGTTTTCTAGAAGAGAGCCAATATTTTCTAATCCCCATTCACTATGGCTGGTACAGCATTATTTTATAGCTTTGTGGACATTAGTTCCTCCTGTGTGATTTGTGTAACTGTGGTTCCATGGGAGTGAAAAGCATGGGCCACATGTTGATGAGGAGATGGGCTATTTTGGTCATGACAACTCAGCCCAGGGGAGGGCACCCTAGTAAACCTCTGAGTAACCATGGAGACCTGCATCTGTTTGGAAAATGCAGCAATCCACCTCAGCTCCAGAAATAATTGCAATTGATCTGTGTTACAAGAGTGGTTATAAATGTGACTGACCTTAGAGAACACAGGGAAGCCATTGGGACTGTCTGGATCTGGATGTGTCATACTGTTAAAGTGATGAGAAGAACAGAACATGTAGCCGTGTCTGGGAAAGATAGGAAGAATTTCTTCCTTTGGGAGTTTGTTAGAACTAAAAGTGCTTGACATTGTCAACAGCATTGTAGTCTACGAAGGGGAATTGTTCTTAGAGATATCATTGTAGAATGCCTCCCTAGACAGGGCTGGTGGTAGAAGGGACAGAAACTTGCCACTTCCTGCTTCTGACTGGTCCACTGGCATTGCTATCTGTGGCACTTGTTCCCTCAGGAGTCTTGGGGTGCCTATCCAACTCCCTTCCACCCAGAACTTGCCACTTGGGTCCATGAGGACCCAGCAGTGCCTGGCCCAGGGCCATTTCTGCTTTCACTCTAGAAAGGAGAGTGAAAGGCTCAGAAGAGGCCTATGGTACCTGTACCCACACCCTGAGGAGCCACTCAGTTCCATGTACATAGAGGATCTTGATAGGCATGGAGGTAGAACTCATACCATGTTTTCTACCACAGTGCTCCCTCCTGGAGCAGGACTCTCCACCAGGGAATAAACAAGGCGCAAGGAACAGTACCCACTGCTCACTATATGTGGGGCACAGCATGGAACACTCTATAGAATAGATCCTCCTTTCCCTGTTTTGATGATTTTTTGCTTTCCCATATGATCAGCATCTGAGAAGAGGAAATCTGGACTGGAAACAGAGCGAGGCCCAGAAGGGATGAATCCTGATCTGTCCCCCTACCCAGGAAACTCCCACATTTTGAACAGGTCACTTCCCCTTTTGGGTACAGAGCCTGTCTGATTGCCTTTACCCCTGGAAGTCTATGGGACAAGCAAGGACTAGAGCCAGGAAACTTGCTCTTGTGACTCCACACTAGATCCTTGGCCATTAAGTCTCAACTTCTTCCTAGGCAGCATTACTACAGCTATATGTATGTGACAAGGTCACTAGCCTGCAAGTCACAACTAGAGTGCCCTAGTCCTGGCTTTTCCACCAATTGTCAACTCCTCCTCTCTGGAATTCAAGAGGGAGTGTTGTATGGGTTTATTAATATACTCTTCAGAAATCTATCATCTCTGCTTGAAGGATTTGCTTTCTTTTGCATTTGTCTCAGAGCTAAAGGGGCTTATACAGGCCCATAGTCTGGGAACCAGGGCAGGGGGAGGCCTGGGAGGAATGGTGTGGGCAACTCAGCCCCTGATGTCCCCTTCTTCCCAGCTGGTGGTTGGCACTGGGAGGGCATGATCTTCCTATCTAGGGCACCACTTAAGATGACCCCGTGCCACTCTGCCTTCTTCTTTGGCTAAAACGTGATATTTTTCTCTAATAATTTAACCTGAACCCACCATGCCAAACCATTTGCCCCAAGGTGGTGGGTGCGGTGTGGCAGCAGGCGAGCTCCACCAGGCTTCAGCGGAGGGCGCAGGAGGGCATGGGTGGCAGGTGCCCCTCAGCAGTGCCCCCAGGGGGCAAGGTTGTGGGGCGAGGCACCTGGGTGCAGCTGTCTTCAGATCCTCCTAGCCCTGGTGGACAGGGAACCACTACCCCCTCATCTCCCGGAGCCCAGGAAGTAGGCCCCCTAGACCTCAGGGGCGGCCGGATGCAGTTCCATGGCTCTGAGGAGAGGGGGTAAGCACTGGAACACGTGCCGGCCACAAGGCCTTGGTTGCTGCCACCCTAGGAACACTCTTCCCCCAGGAATACCAGATGTCAAAGTTTCCCGCTGCCTTCCACAGCTGCTTCTGGCCCTGGTATGTTGTATTTCTATTCTTGTTTGATTCTCAGAATTTTTAGTTTCTTCTCAGAATCCTTTGATGATCTAGTCATCATTAAAACGTGTATTGTTCAATCTCCATGTCTTTGTATAGTTTCTGTAGTTTCCTTCTTGCTGTTGATTTTTAATTTCAGTCCATTATCATTGTAATAGGATGCATGGAATTATTTCAACTTTTTCCTATTTGCTGACACTTGCTTTGTTGCCTAATAAATGATCTGTTTTGGAGAAAGCTGAAAAAAAAGTGTATTCAGCTGTTGTTGGATGAAATATTCTGTAATATCTGTTAAATCCATTTGATTTACAGTGTGATCTAATTTGGTAGTATCTTTGTTGACTTTGGATGACCTGTTAGTGAGAGAGGTATATTGGAATCACCTGGTATTATATATTGGGGCCTATATGAACCTTTATGTTGCATAGTGTTTTATATCATTAGGTGCACCAATGTTTGGGGCATAAATGTTTACTGTCTTTATGTTTTCTTATTGGATTGTTCCCTTTATCAGGATGTGGTGACTTTCTTTTTCCCCTCTAATTTTGCCTGAATCTGCTTTGTTGGGTATGAAGAGGTATTTCTGCTTGCTTTCAGGTTTCATTTACATGAAATGTCATTTTTCATTCTTTTACTTTTAACCTGTAAATATCTTTGACCGTAGATGTGTTTCTTGTAGGCAACAATAATTTGGTCTTGTTTTTTTAGTCCAGTTGTATGATTTATACCTATTTTTTGGAGAAATGAGACCATTTATATTCAGTGTTATAGAGAGGAATATCTTCTTGTCATTTTGATTTGCATTTGATGTCTGCTTCTATCCTAATTGTTACATGTTCATCCACACTTCTAATGTAATTTATTCTTATCCAAGATCTCTTGGTTGTTTTTAATCTTCTTCTATGTGTGGGCTTTTATGTATCTTCTGCAATGCTGGCATAGTAGTAATGAATTCCTTTCATTTATGTTCAACTTGGTAGGTTTTTATTTTTTATTCAATTATGATGGTACAATTCTGACGGTTTATTGAATACTGCAATCTTGGTTGACTATTATTTTCTTTTAGGATGTGAAATACATTGTTCTGAGCCCTCCTGGACATTAGGGTTTCTGTTGAGAAATTGATTAATTTTTCTCTAAATGTGACTTGGCTTTGAAAATTCTAGTAGCTTTTAAAATCCTTTCTTTGAACTAAAATTTTGGCATTGTTGTAATAATAGGTATGAAGAAGTTTTTTCTGGTTTGGTCTATTTGAGGTTCTAAATGCTTCCAGTATCAGGACGTTCATCTCATTCCCAAGGCTTCAGGTATTTTTCTGCTATTGTATCACTGCCATGGTCCTTTATCTCTTATCCTTCTTTAATGTCTGTGAGCATTAAGTTTGGTCTCTTAATGTTGTCTCAGAGCTCTTGTAAAGTATTTGTTTCTTAATACTGCTGAATGTTCAAGGATATCCTCCTGATCTTCAAGCTCTGAAATTCTATCTTCTACTTAATCTAATGTGTTGGATTAGATTTCAGATTTTGATTTGATTTATTTTGCCTGTCATTTCCACGATTTGTTTAGTTCTTTTTCAATATTTCTATCTCTTCATTGAATTTATCATTTATATCCAGTACTAACTTCCTTAATTTTTCAGTTATTTTTTTGCATCATCTCAGAATCCATTAATTTTTAAATAATCACATTTTTTGAAATTTTTATCCAGTATTTCATCCTCTTTCATACTTTTGGAGTCTGTTGTTGGTGAATTATAGACCTTAAGAGATGTCTTACTATATTGTTTTTTCATATCACTTGTATTCTAATGTTGAGATTTGCATATCTGTTGGGAAGGGTTTCTCTACCACTTTTATGTGAGGATATTCTTTGCCAAGCCTTCTCTTGGCAAAGTGTTCTGGGATATCAGGTTGTTGTGAGTTGTTGAAAATATTTCCCAGTGGGTTTTGTAGTATATTTACTAATTTTTTGGTGATGATTAATGATCAAAGCAAATATTCCAAGTTGTGTGGTATGTGAGAGCTTGAGGATTCCACTTTCTCTGTAGATTTCACAGGATCTTTCTAGTACATCAGAAAATGTGTTGCATACATCAGGGTATATACATAACCTCCTGATAGCACTTCTATATTTGGCAACTCTGTGTATTTTAAGAGTGTATGGAGCTGGGCATGGTGGCGCAAACCTGTAATCCTAGTACTTTGGGAGGTTGAGACAGGAGAATCGCAAGTTCAAAGCCAGCCTCAGCAACGGCGAGGCACTAAGCAACTCAGTGAGACCCTGTCTCTATATAAAACACAAAATAAGGCTGGGGATGTGGCTCAGTGGTTGAGTACCCCTGAGTTCAATCCCTGGTACCAAAAAAAAATGTATGGGAGTAACCTATGTTGAGGTTTTGTGTTATTTCTCTCTGCTGTAGTTATAGGAGTGGATGTCCATGGGTGAGTTGAGCCTTCTCCTCAGCTGTTCCTACTTGGGCCATGGCTGTCCGTTTGGGCTCCCCTCTATTCATTGAGTTAAAATATTGCTGAAGTTCAAGCATAGTTGTTATATGTAGAACAAGGTGCACACTCTCTTAGCTGGACTGGGGGCTTCACCATGAAGTATCACATTTGATACCCAGCAACTACAGAAAAGGGAAAATAAACAATAGCAACAATAACTGTGAACAATCTGCAACATTCAGGAAAAACCCAGGTGTCAATTATGATATTTACAACACTAATAACCACAAAACCAGAAATGATGGGGTCAGAAAAATAGCAACAACAAGCAACAGTGAACTAGATTTAGCATTAAAGGAAACACTAAGTGTCAGATATAACATCCACGGCAGTAATAACTGCAAAAACATGAACGGTGGCAGCAAGAATTATATAAACTAAATAATTTTAAAAGATGGCAAAAATACAATTCATTAAGGAGGAAGAAAATGGGAATGGAAGGCAAAAGGAAGGTTAGAATATTCCAAAGGTGAAAAGTATAAAATAGAAGAGAGTTAGAAAGTAAAAGCCATTATGAAGGGCGGGAAATAACAAAATTTAAAAAATGAAACAAAATAGATTGATAGATTGATACAGAGAGAACAAGAGAAATTAACAATTAGAGGAAGAAGCTGAGAAAATTAACCAAAAGAAAAAAACTAATAACACTTGAAAAACAAAACAAAATGGTAAAGGGATAATAAAAAGAGAAAAATGACAAGACAAAAATTTCTTTAAATATGTATAACATGAACCAATCAAGATATACAACAAAAACTATACATTCTTAATGAAAAATGGAATCATTGTCTCCACTGAGGTGGTCAAAACTGTGGACAAGGACACATATTTACTATCTACGCCAGACTGTCCTTTCCTTTTTTTTTTCTTGAGCCATGTACCCCTTAGAGTGAGCGAGGGCTGGGGGTGATTCAGCCCATACTCATGTATTGCTGGACAGGCTGCTGGCTACAGTGGCCTAGGTTCAAAGGTTATTTAAATGGCTCTCAACTTCTCTACTCACCCTTATGAAGTAGGATGAAATGGGAAGTACTGTCCACTGGAATTTTGTTGGGACAGACTAGACTGATGCATCCCCAGAATGCGGCTGACACGGAGTTCTAAATGGGAAGCTCTGGTGGCTAAGGTCTAACTCTGTGTGTAGCTTTCCTAGGTGGAGTCTATTACATAGAAATTAGGTGAACACATCCCTAGGGCCTGGCAGATGCTCATCTCTGCTGGGCATCTGGATCTCAAGTAACTCCTGGGAATTCTACATGTCCACCTGTTTAGCTTCCAAACCCTCCTCAGCTGGTTGTGAAAGCCACTAGACTCAATGGGAAAGCAAGCTGCACTCCACTCCAAATCTCTGATCTCAATCCCCTTGGATGCAGTCTTCTTTTTTCTTCTTTCAATGGCTTTCTACCAAGTGCACCCTTGGAGTTGGCTAGGACAGTCTGGCAATATTTGCTGTGATCTTCCTGGTTCCTGCAGCAGTACTAAGCAGTGGATCAACAAATGTGATAAATATTTTGAGAAGACTACCCTGGCTGCATGTGGCATCCATGCACATGCCTTGATGGATGGCATCAAGGGTGGATGCTGGTGTCTGCTGTTAAGGTCAAGAACAGGTCACTTAGTTTTAGATGATGACAGAGGAAAAATACTTGTATAGCTAGATTTGAAGCAGCCTTAGAAGAGGATCAGAATGACTGGATAGTGGGAAAAAAGATGTCAGGGATTCTGCTGAGTCTGCCTTGGACAATTGGTGAAATAATAATACCCTATTCTCAGGGGGATCATGGGTTTGAATTCACACCTGTTGTGTTTGGGGTGTATTTCAGGATTAATAATGAGGCTGACAAGTTACCAATATTTGAAGTTGAAATTGGAGTGCAATTATCATGCTCTTCATAAGTGTCAACTGAAGCCACTGGCATGAGAAAGTGTATTATTAGATTTTATAGTGAAATCTGTATCTACATCCAGGTGATGATTGTGGAGAAGATCTTGAAGTGTAAGTGAAAATATAATTTTAAGTGAATTTATAATTGCATAGCAATATTAGAGATGAGTATTAACATTTATGCCAAACACAAAAGTACATTTTAACATTTAGCCTAAACATGAAGTTGCATTTGAATAATTGTCCAACTTATTGGCCTTCTGGCATATTCTAATTAGTTATAGAGTTATATACAATTAGTTCTATATCCCACATAGTTCTTTGTCCCATATGTCTCTGAACCAGAGTAAATTTGTAGAGAACTTACTTTGTTTCCTTTCATTAAAAAGTAACACTGCAGGAAGCCAACTTTTATTCTAGAAGAAAACCCCTTTGGGTTGTATTTCCAAGATTCTTTGCTTTATCTTTCCACAGGGCTGTTGGTCCTTATCTTGGCCTGGTTTATGGCAACCATAAGTTTCTAAACCTTCATATCAAGGTTGACTGCTGGCTCTTCCCACAATGGGTATGCGACTTTCACTTACATACTCAATCAGCATATAACAAATATGTCTAATCATCATCCCAAAGTAATCTTTTGGATTACTTAATTATTGAGAAAGTCAAGTGAAATTGCATGTGATGAAATGTTTTATTCATTAAAATGGATCATATTTTTAATATTCAATATTATCAACAATTTACCTGGTTCATGGAGATACAGAAACTATTATACATTGTCCCTTCGGAGGTCAATCAAGGAATGTTCATTGAATGTATAAATATGCATATCTTACTCTCCAGAAATTACATTTCTATATACCTGATCTAAAAAAATTAATTTTTTTCAAGTCAGACTTATTTATGTGTCTGTATAGCTTGCATTATTGCAACAAATGGAATTTTTAACTTAATGCCTAGAAATTATTATAAGAAATGTCCTCTTAAAAAATCATGCTACCTTGCTATATTAATGTTGGTACCACGAAATCCAGCCAGATGGCAAAGAGAAAACAAAGTATGCAGCAAGAAGCATTAAGAAACAGAAAACAAAGAGACACAAGTATACCCAAACACATTTGGCATTTGGTATTTTGTGACAAAGTTCTCTAATAAAACATAAAAGTCTGAAGTGGCTGTAGCCATGTGACACTTTAAGAGATCCCTTAGATAAAGGGGCTTAAGAAGTCTGCAGGGGGCAAAAAAACGTCTTCAGGATGCAGACAAAGGAGAAACTAGGCCTCCTGTAGCTTTCCTTGATACTCTATTTGCTTCTAAAATGAGCTTTGTTTGCTGGTTTCTTTCGTATACGTGGGGTTTTCATCTTAAAATTGACACCAGTAAAATTGGTTAGATACTCAAATAAATCTGATATATCTGGGAAGAAATAAGACACAAATATCGACAAAGCTAGGGAGCAGTCACTGATTTGGTCTTACTCTAATCGATTAAGTTGACCTTAGATCAGAATTGCTTAGATAATTATAGTTTTCTTCCTCCATGAAAGCAATAATGTAAACAAATTTTCTTGGATGAGTTAAAATGTTATTTCAGTTTTGGATGTTGTGTTCTACTACAGGGGACAACACAGCACTCAGCTTAGGTGTGGCACATAGTGGCTGATGAGTACATCTCTGTGTTGAATGAGCTAGAAAAAGCCTCTCAGAGGTCTAGAGAAGCATCTGTTTACTCATATTAATAATTTTTTCTAAAAATTAAATAAGATTAGAGTAGTGGATCCTTTATAGCTCCATTGCTCACTTCTAAAAAGGTTAGAATATGACAATAACATGGATTTATTATCACTTTATGCATCAGACTTGTGAAAACACAATCTATGTTCCATGCTGTCCCAAAATGGGCAAATATCATTATGACCAAATAGAATGTGACTAAAAAAGACCACATGTTTAGAAACTCCGTAACAAATGAATGGAGATATAAGTGAGGTCACTAAAGGTGAGTTAGTCTGGGTCAAGTTTGTACATAGAACTACACTTTGAAGGAAGTTTTCTGGGGTTGAACATAAGCATCAACTGAGAAAGAAGATTGGGCAGTTATCTGCTCCAGCCCCAAATATATCCAAACAAATAGATGGCTGCAAGGAAAATTCAGGTGTCAGTTTGTCTCTCTTAGATATCAAAATCAGAATCTCCAAATGTGTTGATATAGCAGAGGTTTTACCAATCTGAAATTAATTTCTCACATCCTAATGAAATATCTAAGCCCCTTTCAGTTTGCTTGGCCCTTTGAAGATGCAGGAAGCTGATTAGTTTCTGATTATTATTCTCTTGAATATCTTACTATGTTCATCATTTCATTATTGTTGTTTGTTTTTCTACCCCCATGATGACTTTTACTTTTGTTCACATTCCGGATACTGTGGAGTCTAACAGGTGAAGAGAATCAAAGTGAGTGTAGTTTTAATCATCATAACCAAAGGTACATGACCAATGATCTGTAAAGCATTGTTTACAGAGGAACATTTCCACATAGAAGTGTTTTCTATAAAGGCCATCTCACTGAATGGCTCTTTCAAAACAGTCTCAGCTATATTCATTCTACACATTATCAACATGGTATCATTATAATGTGATAACCTTATATTAACATTCTACTTGCTCTCCTCTGCTATGCTTTTTAATGACAGACTTGCATTTTTATGTTACACTAAGTCAGCAGACTGCATGATATTAGATTACATGTTTTCCTATATATGGAGCCTTCCAGAATTTGAATATAAAGTCTTAGCAAATATTTTACCAGCACTAAAATTATCTGTATGCTTACAAATGAAAAAAATTATAATAATAAAAAGATTAGAAACATAGTAATACAGATAACTCATGGCATGTTCTTGAATAGAGAATCTTTTGAAACTATCAAGTTATACTTTATGTAGGTTTCTAATTCCCAGTCCCTACCATCAGCTCTTGTCTACTAATGGATCCTGCTCTTATTTAAATTTTTGACATTTTGGAGTTCATCATAGAGTTTTCATGTTAATTCAGATTTTGGAAAATTGCACATTCATTATCTTGACTACTATTTTTTGGCATCCCTTAATTTTCCACCCCATCTTTATTTTCTTCACTCTGGACCTGGCCCACCTGTACCCATGATGGCATTCAACTTTCAAATTGTTAAAGCTATTATGTCATCAGAAGCATTAAAATAATGAGAATGGTGCCAGGTGCTACTGAACACAGTCACGTGAGGCCCCATCTTCCAGGGACATAGGGCCGAGGGTTGCCATTGAGGAAGGCAGAGTCCACCTTCTCTTCCTCTCTGCAGAAAGGGGTGTGTAGGAGTCAGCGTGGGCTGCCAGAACAAAGTGCCATGATGGAGTCACTTGAATAATAGAAATTTATTGTTCACAGTTCTGGTGATTGCTAGGCTGAGATCCAGATGTCATGAGGATTTCTTCTGAGCATTCTCTCCCTGGATTGTGTATGCTGTCTTCTCCCTACATCCTCTTATGGTCCTCCATCCTGCCTCTTGTATGCCTTTGTCCTAATCTCCCCTTTTGTGTGTGTGTGTGTGTGTGTGTGTGCGTGCGTGTGTATACATATGGGGAGGTGGGTATGTGTGAGAGAGAGAGAGAGAGAGAGAGAGAATCCCATATTACTTGTATAAATTAATGGCTTTCTTGTGTCATTTTCAAACATGTGTATATCATGCATTCACTTTCCTTTCTACCCTTGCTCACCCTCCCCTTTACCTGCTATGTGCTTCCTGGTCCCTAATAATCCTTCTTTCTGGATATCTTTTTTGGTTTTTAGTTTCCGCATATGAGAGAAAACATGCAATACTTGCCTTACTGTGTCTAAATTATTTCTTTTAACATGATCTAGTTCTATCCATTTTCCTGCAAGTGACAGTATTCATTTTTCTTTGACTGAATAATACTCTATCATGTATATATACTATATTTGTGTTATTCATGCATCTGTTGACAGGCACCTTGGCTGGGTCCATATCTTACCTATTGTGAATAGTGTCACAATAAAATTGGTCATTCAGGTGTCCTTTTTCTTTTTATTTATTTATTTATTTATTTATTTATTTATTTATTTATTTATTTATTTATTTTTGGTACCAGGGATTGAACTCAGGGGTACTCAACCACTGAGCCACATCCTCAGCCCTAATTTGTGTTTTATTTAGAGACAGGGTCTCACTGAGTTGCTTAGTGCCTCGCCGTTGCTGAGGCTGGCTTTGAGCTCACAATCCTCCTGTCTCAGTCTCCCAAAGTGCTGGTATTACAGGCATGCACCACCGTACCCATCTCAGGTGTCTTTTATATTTGCTGATTTCATTTCCTTTGAATAAACACCCAGCAGTGGTATAGCTGGGTCATACGGTAGTTTTATTTTAATTTTCTGAGGAACATCCGTATTGTTTTCTATAGATGTACTAATTTACCTTCTTACCAACATTGTATATGGTTCTGTTTACTCAACATCCTGTGTGTGTGTTTCTTTTTTTTTTATTTTAATAATAACTATTCCAAATGGAGTAACCATCTCACCTAACTGGGTAAGATGTGATCTCATTGTTGGTTTGATTTGCATTTCTGTGATGGCTAAAGATGTTGAGCATTTTCACATATATTTATTGGTAATTTGCATTTGTTCTTTTGAGAAATGTCTATTTAGGTCATTTGTCCATTTTTTATCACTTGCTTTCTAGTTGTAAACTTTTTCGTATATTCTGGATATTCATCCTCTGTCAGATGGATAGCTGGCAAACACTGTCTCCCATTCCCTTTGTTGTCTTTGACTCTGCTGATTGTATTCTAAGCTGTGAAGAGGTTTTTTAATTCAATGAAATCCTGCTTGTTCATTCTCATTCTTATTTCCTGAAGTGTTGGAATCTGAACTTGGAAATCATTGCTTTTGCCAAGATCTTGAAGTGTTTCCCCTATGTTCTTTCTAGTAGTTTCAGAGGACCCTGTCTTTCATTAAGCTCTTTAATACTGAGTTGGTTTTTACAGGGTGAAATCTAGGGATCTAGTTTCAGTTTTCTAAATGGGAACATCCAGTTTTCCCAACACCATTTGTTGAAGAAGGCTGTTCTTTCTTTAATATTTTGGCACCTTTTTTGATAATCAGTTGCAGTGTGCATTTATTTCTGGGTTTGCTGTTCTATTCCATTGGTCTACCTGCCTCTTTTTGTGCCAGTGCTATACTGTTTTTGTTACTATGGCTCTCGGGTATAATTTGAAATCAGTTATTGTGATGCTTCTAGCATTGCTCATTTTGCTTAAAATTGCTTAACCTATTCTGGATCTTTTTCCTTATTCACTCTTTCTTGACTAATTTCTCTGGCTAAAATGTCTAGTACTATGTTGAACAAGGGTGGTGAGAGTGGGCATCCTTGTCTTGTTCCTGATCTTATAGGAAGTGCTTTTAGCTTTTCTCAGTTTAGTATGATGTATGGCCTTCACTGTGTCAACACATGATCCTACTATATATAATTTATTCAGATGCTGATTTTTTTTTTTTTTTTTTTGCTGCTGGGGATTGAACTCAGGGGTACTCCACCACTGAGCCGCATCTCCAGCCCTATTTTGTATTTTATTTAAAGACAGTGTCTCACTGAGTTGCTTAGTGCCTTGCTTTTGCTGAGGCTGGTTTAAACTCAAAATCCTCCTGCCTATACCTTCTGAGCTGCTGGAATTACAGGTATGAGCCACCGCACCTGGCCAAGTTGCTGAATTTTATCAAAGAATATTTTATATCTATTGAGATAATTGTGTGATTTTTGTCTTTTATTGTATTTATATGCTTATTACATTTATTGATTTGTATTTGTTGAACCATTCTTGCATGTTTGGAATGCAACAAACTTGATCATGGCATATTATTTTTTTAATGTGCTGTTAAATTAAATCTGAAAGCATTTTGTCAAAGATTTTTATATATCTTTTTATTAGAGTTATTGGTTTATAGCTGTCTTTTTCTGTTGTGTCCTTTACAGGTTTTGTCAGCAAGGTAACACTGGCTTCATAGAATGAGTTTGAAAGCTTTCTTTCCCTGTTTTATAAATTAGTTTGAGCACCATTGATGTTAGTTCTTTAAAAATTGGATAAAATTCAGCAATGATTCCATCTGGTCCTAGGATCATTCTTTTTTTTTTTTTTTTTCTTTTAATCAGAAAACGTTTTATTACTGCTTTAATCTTAATACTTGTCATTGATCTATTTAGGTATTTTGTATCCTTTTGGTTCAATTTTGGTAAGTCCTGTGTGTCCAGAAATTTTTCCATTTCTTCTAGATTTTCTAATTTCTTGGGCATAGAGTTTTTCAACATTTTTCCTAATGATGCTTTTAATTTCACTGTATTTGGCTTAAGACTCCTTTTTTAAGTCTAATTTTATTTATTTGGGCCTTCTTTCTTTTTGTCAGTTTAACTAAGGGCTTATCAATATTATCGTATCAAAGAACCAACTGTTTCATTGATGCTTTGTATTTTTCTTTCAGTCACTAATTCATTTATTTTTTCTCTGATCTTTACTCTTTATTTCCTTCTGTGGATTTTGGATTTGGTTTGTTCTTGTTTATGTAAGACATTATGATGAATCATGATATTATTGATTTGAATTTTTTTTTTTTGATGTAGGCATTCATTGCTATAAACTTGCCTCTCAGCACTGCTTTCCTTATTCTGGTATGTTGTGGTTTCATTTTGGTTGATTCAAGAAATTTTAAGCCGAGGACAGTGGCACACGCCTATAATCCCAGCAGCTTGGGAGGTCTGTGTCAGGAGTTCTGTGAGATCTCTGTGTGAGGACCCTGAAGTTGGTGCTATATCTGAGGGAGGTCCTTGTGTTTCTGTGACTGCTATGTTGGAGGTTCTGTGGTGGTCTCTGTGGCAGTCTTTAAGTTTGGTCTGTGAAGGGCTATGTGTGTGGAGGTCTTACTTTTGTCTGACAGAGGATTCTGTAATAAGTCTCTGGGGGGTCTTATTGTGTCTCTGGGGGGTCTCCTGGTTGTTGGCATTACTGCCCCTCATAGATGACAAAGCTGGAAGCAGCAAAGGGCACACACAGGACTTCCTCCCTCATGCTTCTGGCTGTCCATCAGTGTCTCTGTCTGTGTCATTATCCCCTCAGGATCCCTGGGGTCCACGTCCAGCTCCTCTGCAGTGAGAACCTTCCCCTCTGGGCTCTGAGAAGACCCAGCAGGGCCAGATTCAAGGACCTGACTCTGTCCTAGTCCATTTGTCCCTGGGTCTCTTCTTGATGCTAGGTCTATCCTGGAGTCTGCTGTGATCAATGAAGAGACAGGACCTGGCTTAGTGGTGGTCTGTAGGCCCTGGGCTCACACTGGGAGGGATTGCCTGGCTTTACATATGAGTACTTTCTGGCATGAGAGCAGCACTATGCCTGTGTCATCTGCCTTGTTGGCACCTCCTGGTATGCTATTCCCAGTCAGGGAACAGACAGGGCAGAAGGCCCTGCAGTGGTGCTGCTGCCTTCCCCAGGTGGCCATAGCATTGAACACCTTGCAGGCATGGCTTCTCCCCTTCCTCCTGTCAGGCCTGCCTGCTTTCCCATGTGGACAGGCCCTGGGAAGAAGCAGCCTGTGCTGGAAGCAGAGAGAGGCCAGGGAAGACCTCTGGCTGTTCTGCATCCAGCTTTCTCCTACATTTTGGACAAGTCGCTGCCCTGATGTGACAAGTTCTAACTGAACCACCTCTTCTTCTGTAGTCTCTTGACAACAGTTTCTGGAAGCCTAGAGAGACTTGCTTTGTGACCCCAGGACACCCCTTTGGCCTTTTTAGGTTCCCATCTTTCCACTATAGAAGTGCTAGGGCCTTGTGTATGTCTAAAGGTCACCAAACTGGGAGTCACAGCCAGGGTTCTTAGTCCTGTTTAGCCTGCCAATTATTAACTCATCCCTTCTATAAGTAAAGAGGCAAAGACATGCAGCCTTCTTCAACATAATGCCAGGAAATGCATCTTCCCTACCAAAGGCTTTGCTTCCTCTCTAGCTCAAGAGGTTTCTCAAGGCCTGTGGTCTGGGAGCTAGAGCAGGGCACACAGGGGTGAGGCCAGGCTGAGTCCGTGATGTGTCCTCCCCCAAGAGTGGTGGCTGGTAGTGGAGGGCAGGAGCTTCCCATCCACCACACCATCTGTGGCATCCCCATGTTAATCTGCCCCTTTCTTTGGCTCCATTTCAATCCTCCACATCCCACTCTCAGCCCACGGTGCCCCACTGTCAGATGGTTAGTGCGTGCAAATTTGTGCCAGCTGGGGGTTGGTGGGTTGAGGGGTCTTGGGCTGCATGCGACACAGCCCTTAGTAGCCAACCTGAAGTTCCCACCCAGGTACACACACAGCTGCAATTTCCATCCTGGCCACTGCTGTAGACAGTAAGGAGGGCAGGGGCAGAAGCAGGTGACATAGCCATGGCATGCAGCCTGAGCTAAAAGGAGTGAAAAGACCCATCTCCATGTTAGCCTCCCTAAGGCAGGATTCCAAGGGCAGGTGTCCTCAGTTCACCACCAAGATATCCAGCAGCCAGGACTGCCCCACACGTCTGAACTCAGGGCTAGGAAACAAACGCTCTCTACAACTTTTCTAGGCCCATTTTGTGGGAAGTTACTAAATCCCATGGGAACCTGTACCCCAATCCCTCCAGCCTAACAGAGTTCAGGATGGAGGCGAAGGCTGATTCAGACCTTAGGGTGGGGTCTTCATGGGGTTGCCCCATCTTGACAAGTCCCAAAATTATTCTATTCTTTCTGTAATGATCAAGTCATGAATTTCTAAGGTATAATGAGGAGATCCTGCCTAAGGGTGGGTACTCAATGCCACTGTCACCTCCCTGCATATCCAGTCTCTCCTAGAATCCATTGTAATGAAGAACAGACAGGATCTCCTTCCCTATGGCCCAACACAACACAGACAAAAGCCTCTCTGATTTAAGAACATAGTATTATTGAGCAATTGTCACCTCATTAGGAAGAAGCCATTATCAAACAAAAGCTGGGCACACATGAAGACAGTTTTTCTCAATATGGCTTGAATTGTGGATAAACCTTCTTCCCAGGAGGACAGGAGTGAGAAGCATGTTGGTGTGGACAGGACAACAAATGTCTCTCAAGAGCACAATGCCTTGGACAATGGACATTGTGGCCCAAGATACCTGCCAACCTGGGCCTATGCTGGCAGGGGCTGGGCAGAGATATGGACTCCTTGAGCAGCAAGGGCTCATTGTTGCCCTTATTTCTGATCCACCTGTTCAGAGGATGGCTGTGGCCCCTGGGGTTGGCCTGGTGACTATGAGCCATAGTTCCCATCACTCTCCTTTGGTCCAGGGAGAAGGGACCCCCAGAATAGTGGGATTGCCCACCCACAGGAGCCTTGTCTATATGTAGTCGGCTTGTGACTGACCCTTGGCTTCGGGTAGAAGTTGATGGGGTCATGATTTTGGGTAGGGACTTTGCCTGCCCCTTGCCTTTACTGAGGAAAATATGCTGCAGAAAATTCTTTATTCTGTCCCCAAAGTTTCTCTTTGAAGGAGCCTGGTAGGACTTTTCCTCCATAGTGTCACCTACCTCTGTGACTGGGACAGAGGGTCCCATTTCCCCAGCACAGGAGGGCCTCCCTCTTGCAAACCTTTTTTCCTGTGCTTGTACCCTGGGCCACACACTGTCCAGTCTATTCTCAGTTGGCCTAAACTTATTTCTCTTGTTCTTCCATGGATCCTGAAGTTCAAGGATCTTTGGTTCCTTCAGGTCCTGGCTACTCTCTTCACTGGTTAAGAGTCCGTAGAGCCCCTGAGAAGTTGATGCACTGCTACTGGACATGCTTAGTGAGCTGGACAGTCTCACTCGGGAAGCTAGGATGTCTGAAGCCAAGAGCACCTCAGGGGCACAGTCCTGATGAAACATGTCAGTGGCACAGTCTTGCAGGATGATGCCTGTAGTCAGTTCCTGAGATTGGTTCTTTGGCTCAGTCTGTGCTTTCAGACATGAGTTTCCTTGGCCCTGGGAATTAGAACTTCTGGAAGAGTAGGATCTTTCACTGGTCCCTTGAATCTCTAAGCTCCCCAGATTAATAGGACCATTTTGGAAGCTTGACGTCTTCCTGATTTCCATGTTGATTGCCCAGTCAGAACACTCCTCCTCATCATCCTCTATCTCCCTGATTTTTTCAGCTTTTAATAATTGGGACCCTACCCAAAGTGATGACATGCTGTGGCATGAGTCTTGTGAGCTCACACCTCCACTCCCCAGGGACTCATGTCTGCCCATTTCTAGGCTTAGATTTGGTTTCAGGCTGTCTCTTGCAGATCTCATGACAGCATCACTATTCCAGGTTCTGCCCACAAGAAAGTAAGTGTGGGGCTGAGAGAGCAGGCTGCTCTCTTGTACAGTTGCAGGAGCATCTGAGAGCCCACAGATGTCACCAGATGGAATTCTGCTCAGGGACTCAAATGAAGGGCCAGAGAGAGGAATCCTCAAGGTGGGAACTGAAGTTCTTGCTACCTCCTCCAATCCTGGACCTTTCTGAGTGGGTTTTCCCAGGACATTGGCATCGTGGGCAGTGGAATCAGACCTAGAGCCAGAGGAGGCTGAGGAGGGAAGGGCAGCCTGTGGAAGTGATGAAGCTTCAGAGTTTTTCCTCTTCAAGACATTTATGTGCTTGAGGACCTTGAGGGGTAGGCCCCACATGTGCCTCGCTCTTAGACTTGTAAAGTGTGCCTCCAGCACCTGCAGAGTGCCAGCACCAAGGAGGGAGTGCACCTGGGAGGTGTTCCTGAAGGCTTCCCTTCCTTTTAAGGATAGTCCATTCCCCATTTCTTTGTGGATGTTTGAATTTCTAGGTGGGACAGAGACATGGTATGTGCAAAGCCTGGAATGACAAATACCCACAGGAATCCTGCCCTCTTGGGTTATTTCTGGCCTCTCTGAGTCCATCTCCTGTACAGAGCTGCTGTTGTTTGGAAACACAGATGTGAAGGAAGACCCACAGTTGTCCTTTGCCTGACTTGTCCTTGGGATTTTGTCCCAGGGCTCCTTCAGATTCATAAATGTGTAGATATTGGGTGGTAGTCCATATTGGTGTAGCATGAACCTCTTCTGAAGGTGCTGATCCAGTTTGTCCTGAAGCTCAAGGCTGATGAAATTCCCTTGGGGCTTGTTGATGAGCTTGTGGTCACAGGAGTCCCTGTTCTCAGAAGTGAGATGGCTAAAGACATTCTGAGATTTTAGGACCAAACAAGGTAAAGCCTCTCTACTTTCCAGCTGTTTCCTCAAAAGGTGGTATTCTAGGTGGTCAAGAGCAGAAGGGGAAAGCAGCTGGATCCCCTTTTGGCATGTGGGGCATGAAAATCCACAGGCAGTATTCAGAGGAAGATGGCATGGCAGGCTTGGGAGAGAGGATGTGACATAGTCCTGATTCTGGATCTGAGCTAGTGATGGCGACTGGGACCAGGACAAGTTTGGAGTCACAGGCTGAAGTTGGACAACAGGGTGGAGCAACAACTGGGAGGGAAATAGTTGTCCAGGTGTAGCCTGCACCTGTACTGGAATGTAATTAGGAAGTTCATTGAAGACAATGGAGGAAAAGTTGGCTGAGGGTGCAGGCACTCTGATAGTAGCCATCAGGGACTCACTGTGCAGAACGGGGAGGCCCCAAAAAAGCTGGCTGGATTTTTTCTGTAAATGGTCCCCCAAGACCTTGGTGTAAAAGAGCTGCTGAGGAAAAGAAAGCTGCTCTGGCTTGGCTTTTGTGTTGCAGAAGGTTTGTGGGATGGTAGCGTACTGCTCCCTGCCCAGTGACTTTACTGTGCTTCCCAGAGAATTCAGGGAGTAGTCTGGTTCTTCTTTTGTTTTCACATTACAAATTTTCATTTCTGCTCTCTTGCTGATGAGTATCTCCAGCAGTTTCTGGGCATCAGGATTAATTAAAGAGGTACCTTCATCCTCTGCCGGCGAGAGTGGGTGATTTGCCCAGAATGAGTCCTCTGGTGGGTGGGAAGCATGTATGCTCTTGGATTCACTGTAGCGGGAGTGGGAGAAGCATGAAACTCTGGCAGCCATCTGCCACCAGGAGAGGGATGAGATGGCACAGGTGGAGAGAACATGGTCTGAGATTGCTGGCATAGGAGATGGCAGCGGGACAGGAGATGGCAACCAAGAGTTGTTGGGTGGAGAGGAGCTCTGGAGGTTGCTTCCCAGTAAGAGTGTCACTGAGTCTCCCTGAGGAGGAGTCAAGCTGGGGCCTGGCAGAGAAGGAGGTAGGGCCTTGGGATCAAGAGGATGAGAAGGGGGAGAGGAAAGTCCATGTGGCTGAGGTGAATGTCGTTCTTGAGGAATCACAGACTGTGATGACTGAGAGGCACTCAGAGATGAGTGTGACTCAACAGAATCTGAGGAAGTCATTAGGTCTGGTGAGGAAGTCGAGGCCAAAAGCAGGGGGTGCTTGCTCAAAGAAGTCAGGGAAGCCAAAGGGAAGAAGGAAGTGGCCAAAGCATCTTCCACAGGCAGTGTACGTGATTGGTGAACTCTAGCTGACTCTGGTTTGCACATCTTATTGGCGTCATCTTTTAAGAGATGGTGAAAGCTGCTGTTATCATGAAGCTTTCCTAGGTGGCTTCAAAAGATAGGAGGCACAGGTTGCAGCCAGGAGCAGATGGGGCCAGGAGGTAGGGCAGGTGGGACAGAGGAGGGCTATTGTGGTCCATGGCTTCTTGCTAGCCCACTCCCCGAGTTTCTAAAGCCCTTGCTCTCCAGAGTTTTAATCAAGTCCTGTCTCAACTGAGGACTCCCCCTGCCCAATGAGAGCTTTGTGTTGTTGGATCATACCTTAGGCAGCAGGAAGGACACCAGAAGAGGTGAAAGGTTACTTACCTTTGTAGAAGTGAAACCAGATCTTCAGTCTCATCCATTTCCTGCCAGCAATCACTATGACCTGATAATGGGACTGGGTTAGTGTGGAGAAGGGAGAGTGAATGGAATGTCTATGTGGGTAAGATTGGGAGAGTAGACTCTGGAGGGCCAGCACCAGTGTTCAAGGCTACATGACAAGTGACAGGGATAGCAAGGTCCATGGAGGGGCAGCACTTTATCATTTACTTCTACCTCCACTACCCCACATTGTACTCATCACCCCCCAGTGGGGAGAAAGAATGGGCCATCTCACAGAAGAATGGGTCTTAGGGAAGTGAGAGCTTGCCCACATTTTCACCAGGAAGTCCCACCACCATATCGAGATGAAGCAGGGGGACAAAAGGGGCAGTCAGTGTAGGTAATAAATAGTTGGGTCCAATCAGGAAGATGGAGGATGGTTGGAAAGGAAAGGAGATCCAGTGCTCTCTCTGTCCCCTCTTCCCATGTTCCCTTTCCCCTGCTCCTTGAACCTGTTGCTAAGGTAACTGCCCCAGTATTGTTCCTCCTGCAGGGACTTGTAGGAGTTGTTAATTATTGCCTCCTGGGCTGCTACCTTCCTGCCTGGATCAGTCCACTATTGGGCCCACCTTTGGGTCAGTTATGCAGGATGGTAGAGGAGAGAGGAAAGATAAGGGGAGAAGGAGGGCATGAGAAAAGAGGAATTCTAAAATATACAAAAGGGACAGGACACCCCCACTTCTTTGGATACCCAGCTCTGGGACCCCTTTGCTACAGAGAAGTCTGTCTGTTCTATCTTGTAAATAAAACTGGCTTTCTGTTCTTGCCTCTGCATTTCTTGGTGTTCAATATTCAACCCTGGGGAAACAGAACTTGGCCCTGATTGCTTCTCATCACCTGCAGTATCACAGACAGCATGGTTCCAATACTGCTCACACCACCCCACTGGACATCACCCACCCCTGGCCCACCATACCTTCATTCTGGGCAGAAAACCTGAGAAGTGTCTCTGGTATGATTTCCTTCCCAGGATACTCCCTCTCAGGTCTCTGCAATGGACATCCTCTGGGACATGCCTCTGGTCTCTTGGGGGCAGGAGAAAGGGATCAGCAAGTCACGTCTTGGGTGGAAGGACAGGGCCTTACCTTTCAGAATGTCACTCTTCTTGTTCTTGCTCTGTTTCTTCTTCACCTTTGTGTGCTGACCAACAAGAAAGAAAGGTGCCAGGCCCCAGTTGTCCCTCTGCTCTCCTAGACTAGCTGCAGACATTCCATGTTTCTGAGCAGCATCACTTTCTACAGTTAGCTAGTGGAGACCCTTTTATTCAGAGAACATTTTTAAAGTAGCAAAATATTTTTCTTCTTTGGAAAACACAAAAGGGGATTTTCTGTATAAACTATACCATGGATGCCTCAGTCACTGATCCTCTGCTCAGGACTCATTTCCACAGGCTCTTCTCAGCTGCCAGGCATTGTTGTGCTCCCTGAGGCCAGAGGTGACTCCAGCCTGTGATGGGCCCTCAGGGCTCAGCACAGCCCTCCCCTCAGTCCAACACATAGGATTGTTCCAGAGACACCTGCCAGGAGAAGCCTGTCCTTCTCCAGAAGTTCTGAACTCTCTCAGGAGTCCTGACCTCAGCCACTGAATCAGCGTGTGTTTTGCTCTGGGACCTGCAGCTCATCACATGGATTGTCTGACAGCTTCAGATAGGAGAAGTCCTAGTGCACACTGTCTCCCTGCCCTGCCTGACCCAGGGTGATGCCCTGTTCTGTCCTGAGATTTCTCTTTTTTGAAATGTCTCTACTTATTTTGGAAAAGAGGAAAGAGGAGTAGACAAAAGAGAATTTATTTTTTGTTGGGTGTGGCCTGAGGGTTTCTTACCTTCCAGAGTTTTTCCTTTTTCCTTGGTGGTGGGAAGGATGGATCACCTGGGAGGCAGGGCAGTAAGAGGAGAAAGAGCCCCAGTCCACACACAAAGGCAAGGATCATATCCACTGCCCAGGGGGTGAAGCTGGGGTTCAGCCATGAGGCACTAACGCTGTTCAGATGAAAGAGAGGATTCTCCATCATCTAAATCACAGTGTCCTGTTTGGACAAATGAGTCCTGAGTGTTCACCTCAGCAATGGGGAGTAGTGCCCAGGCCTGTGTCACAGGGCTGTGCCCTCTCATCACAAAGGGATCCTGACAGCAGAGGAGGGGCAGGAAGAAGAGGCAGCACCACACCCCTGCCCCACCCTCCAGCCCAGAGGTCCTCCACCCTCCTGGGCCTTCTAGATCCTTCCTCCCAACTCTATCTGCTCACCTTGCCAGAGGACACTTCAATCCATTTTCTGTTGTTTCTGGCTAGCACCCAGACATGCCTTGCTTCCTGTAGATCTCTGCTTAACTCCATCAATATCACACTTTTTAGAAATTGGAGTTGACTCTGTAATTAAATAACCTCTGTTATTTCACAGGTTTTATTACATTCCATTCCAGTTCTCCTCTCTCTGCAATTCCAGCTTTCCTATGTACTATTTTCTTGCCTTGCATCAACTCAGATATAGAACTGAAATCTCTTCTATACTTATTTAGTTTTATGAATTTTGAATAAAATTTCTTCACCATTTATTTATAATTAATTTATTATCTTCAGCTAGAGGTTCTTGAAGAACAACAAATTAAATTAAATATACCATTATTAAAAATTCAGAAGAGTATTTATAGAAAATGAATAAAACTTTCAAGGAAATTTTTGGATGTTTCTAGTGTATTTGCTTGTAAAATCAATGAATTTTCAATGGCAGGAGAAATTTGGGGGAATTTCTGTAAACACACACACACACAGAAACAGACGCAGACCTAAGTATTCATGTGTGATCCTGTGATGTGTGTAGGAATGGATATTTTTTGTTGTTGTTTTGTTTTGGGATTTTGCAAAGAGGAAACATTGAATCCAGAAGTCTATTTTTTTTTAATCAAATTTGATAAGTTTCCAGCTCTTATTTTACAAGGACCTTTTCTTCTTCCTTCTCCCTCCTTTCTCTCTCAGTCTCTTTTCCGCATGTGTTGGTAGCCTTGCTAATGGGATGTCCATGTCATGCAGAACCACTTGCTGGAAGGATCTCTGCTCCTTTACTGTACACAGGTTAGCTATACTAATGTGGGTCTATTTCTGGGTAATTTTGCTAATACTTCATTTTTTCTTCTACCATGACAGATTTCAGTCCGTAGTTTTCTTGTAATCTTTGTCTGATTTTGATATTACATTAGCACTTGTCCAATACAATGAGTTATAAAGTAGCTCCTTTGCTTTTATCTTCTGTGAGACATTTTAGAGTATTGATATAATTTCTCTTTTAAATGTTTGTTAGGATTCACCAGGAACCAATCTTGAACTGGAGGGATGGCCTTATTGGTTCAGTATCTTTGATAAGTCTCATTTCTTTTTTTGTTAAATCTAGCATATTTATTTTGTAAGAAATCAATACATTTCATGTAGTTTCTTAAATTTAAGAACATTGAGTTATTTGTGGTATTCCTTTACCATCATTTTGATGTCTGTGGAATGTGTATTGATGCCACCCTTTTAAGTTCTGATCTTCATCATTTATATCTTCTTTTTTTCCTTTGATATATTGTCCAAAGGCTCATTGATTATAGTGGTTTTTAATTGACAAATAATCACACATATTTACAGGGCATAGTGGGCCTAATGCAATGTTATGATACATTATGTCAGGTCAATTACTATATCCTACCCATTGCTTCACATATTTATTTCTTTGTTGTGAGAAAATGTAAACCCTACTTTTTAGCCACTTTGAAATATACAATATTAACCACAGTCCCTATATTAATCAGCTTTTTATCTCTGTGAATGAAACACTCGACGAGAATAACTTAGAAGAAGAAAAATTTATTTTGGGTTCTGCCATCTCCATCTCTGGGCCCAGGGTGAGGTAGCACATTCATGGTGGTAGGGCATGGCAGAGGAAAGCTGCTCAACTCATGGCAGACAAGAAGCAGAGAGAGCCACTCAGGGTGGCATGCACCTGTAATGCCAGCAGCTCCAGAGACTGAGGCAGAAGGGCAGGAGGACTGCAAGTTCAAAGCCAGCCTCAACAATGTAGCAGGGCCCTAAGCAACTTAGCAACAACCTGTGTCAAAATAAAACATAAAAGGACTGAGGATGTAACTCCATGGTTAAGCACCCTGGGTTCAATGTCTGATTATATATATATATATGTGTATATATATATATATATATATATATATATACACACACACACACACACACACACATATATATATATAGAGAGAGAGAGAGAGAGAGAAAGCCTGGGGCCTGACACAATGTTTCTTAGTGTTATACTATGCCCTCAAAAGGCACACGTCCAGTGACCTACTTTCTCCAGCCACATCCACCAGTCTGCACTGTCTGCAGTTAGCACTCAATGATCCATTCAAATTATTAAGGAAGCAGTAGTCTATATGTAAGGCTCAGATCTCATAATCCAGTTTTTTCACCTCTGAATATTTCTGCATTACCTAACACATGTACTTTTGGGGGGATATTCCTAGATCCCAACCATGATAATCACCTCTCTTTACTGGACTTTTAAAAATGACTTCCCCGGGCTGGGGTTATGGCGCAGTGGTAGTGTGCTCACCTAGCATGCGGGAGGCACTGGGTTCGATCCTCAGCACCACATAAAAATAAAAATAAAGATATTCTGTCCACCTAAAACTAAAAAATAAATATTAAAAAAAATGACTTCCCCACCATTTGATTTTCTGCAGTTTGACTATAATATGTGTATGGTTTTTGATTGTGTTTAGTTTGCTTTGCATTTACCTTGCTTGGTGAGGGAAGATGTTACTAGCCCTATGATTAGATCTCAATCTTTTTTTGAGTCTGGGCTCCTGAAAGGAGCTTCATCAGTTTCCTCATTTTCCCCACACTGATGGAACAAGATGTCTGGAGGCAGCTGTAGTTGGATATTTTCCTCTCTCATATGGAAGAACAGTGGGAGGTGGTGTTGAGTGTGTCCCTTCTTCCAGGTGGAGGGCTAGAGCAGGCTTGGGTGTGGTAGTTTCCTTATCTTGGGTCATTTAGGGTCTGATAAAATTTCAGTAGGATGTGCTTTTATAAAATAATTTCTCCTAAGGTTGAAACTTTTCAAGAAGAACTGAATGCTTTGGTTGCCCTGTGAAAACCTGGTTGAGATCCTGGAGGTAAAACTCACCAACATATGAGGAGCCCTGAGTGACTGGATCAGCTGTGTCCACGCTGAGCTTCCAGCTATTGTTCAGTTCTTGTTCGGGTTTTCCTAGTCCAGCGCTGCTTCTCAAAGCAGTTTCTGCCTGTGCGTTTCCACTCCAAGAAGTTAAGAATCTCTGTATGTGTCTTTCTGTTTCACCAATTTGGGGATAGGGGTTGGTCCTATGATCCAGTTTCTTTGAATCTAAGACTTGTAGGTTTCTCAATTTGTTTAACTTTTTATATGTTGTGGGGACAGAGTGGTGATTTCTAAGCTCCTTACATAATGGACTGGAAAGAGGTCCCCCAAACCTGATTTGTGCATTGTTTATTCCATCTTCAATATGACCCTGATCCTCATAGGCATTCCTAGCACATATGAGGGGATTGTAGTAGACTGCTACACTGATGATCCCCAAGGAATCACATCTCCCAGTAAATGCACACACCCTTGTATGGTTCCTTGTCACAATGACTTCAAGCTTGGCCATATGATTTGCTTTGGCAAGTGGGCCTTTATTGAGTTAATGTAAGAAAGGCTAGAAAAGAGCTTACATGCTGGACTTGTTCTCTTAGAAACTGCTGTTGTCTATGGAAGCTCATTCTGACCCAGTGAAGAATGAATGATCCTTGGATCTCAACCTTCTACTCACCCTTCCAAGACCATAGATATGTGAGTGAAGCTATTTTAGAGACTCTAGGTTCAGCCAACTCATAATTGATTGTAGATTCATGAATGGCCCAGGCAAAATAAGCTTAAGAAACCACAACCAAACCAGAGAACCACAAGCCCTAAAATTATGGTGCTTGAAGTTACTGTGTTTGTTATGCAGCAATAGTTAACTGATGCCTTCAACATTGACAATTTGAATAGGATTTAAAATAAAGCAATGATTAATATTAAAATCTTTATAATAGTTCATGTATTTTCACGTTAGATTTTATTCTGTTTAAATTCTTTACAAAAATATGTTGCATTATTTGCATTGTCTTATTTCTAAATATTAGATTTCAGTGTGAATTAGGGAGATTGTTTTTATCATCAATTAACATTTCTGGTTCAGTGAGTAGAACATTTTCCCCCTCTTTTTACCCTGCTCTGGGATTACTTGGGACCTCAGCACTGAGAGTAAGGGATGGATGCAGATCTCTGCTGCCTCCTTTGGGGCACCATGAGGAGCCACTACAGAAGAAGGAGAAGCCCCATCTCCACCATGTTGATAGGTATGCCCCAGATCTGGCTGCTGTTGGACCAAGAGCCATCTGTTTCAGTAGTGAGGAAATGGTGATAAGAAGGAATAAGTACTTACTGTATATGATATCCTAGGTGATGAAAAATCATTTGCTATAAATAGATATAGGATACACATATGCAAATGTTCATTATTATGTAATCTTTTATTACTGATAACATTAAATTTAGAAAGTCAAAACAGATACTTCTCAATAGTCCACAGTGTTCACCCTCAGATGTCAGTGTCCTGTGATGCTTCTTTCCCAATACACTAGAGTTGGTCGTCCTAGGTTTTCAGCTGGAGATAGTTGTATTCTTGGTGCTTTGTTTTGTCCCTTCTCTCTGTCTCTATTTTTCATTATGGCTTTGTCTCTCTATTTGTCTTTCTGCTCCTCAAGTCTACTGTTTCACTGCTAAAACTATAGAAATTCTGACTTCTGATTGGGAGTTCTCACTAGTGAGTTCCTGGTATATAACTTTTCCACCAATATATATTTTTTGTGGTTCCTGCTTTGGTAAGAGTGCCACTCATTTTACCCCAGCTTGGTTCCAGTCACTTCTTTTCCTTCTCCAAACCTGTCTACCAACTCTCTAATGTCTTAACCATGGTGCAAATCCCATAGGAAATACTATTTTAAGAAGCCTTCTGAAAATGTGGTATATATACACAGTGGATTATTCAGCCATAAAGAAAAAAGATACGACATTTGCCAGTAAAAGGATGGAACTGGAAACTATCATGCTAAATGAAATAAGCCAAACCCCCCAAAACAAAAGCCAAATGTTCTTTTTAATATTTAGGTGCTAACACATAATGAGAGGAGAGGAAAAAATAGCAACTCTTTGGGTTAGATGAAGGGGGATGAAAGGAAGTGAGAGGGGATGGGAATGAGAAAGACAGTATAATGAATGGGACATTATATAATATAATGAATGGGACATTACTTTCCTATGTTCATATATGAATACACAACCAGTGTAACTCCACAGCATGTACAACCTCAAGAATGGAAATTTATGCTCTATGTATGTATAATATGTCAAAATACATTCTACTGTCATGTATAACTAAAAAGAACAAATTTTAGAAAGGCCTCCTGAGAGCCCTGAAAAGCAATCTTTCCTTGTTCTTCTTACATGACCTCCTGCAAATTACAAGTGTGCACCACCACCACTGCACCTGGCTAAATTCATGTATTGTAGTAATACAGCTCAGCTCTGTAGACACCAGAGCTGTTTTTCACATGTAGCAGCTGCCTTGTGTTTCTGGATGGAATCATCTCAAAAACTATAAAATTAATATTAAATATTTTTCTCTTGAGCTGTTTCAAAGCATATCATAATTGAGGTTTTATTGCAAAATGTACATAAAATAAAACATCTTTTTAACCATTTGGAGTGTACAATTAAATGGCATTAAATGCTTTCACAATATTGTCCACTACTATAAGTGTTCTCAGCACATTTAATGTAGGCAAGGCTAATCTGTGATATATGATAGGTATGTTAAATGCATTTTAACTTATGGTTTATTTTGGTGTAAACCTATTATAAGTTGAGGAGCACCTATGCATAGTCCTAGTTAAAAAGAAATCATTTTGCAAGGAAATTTTAGAACCAGAGACCACTCCTGCTGTCACAACTCACGGGAAACTCTACAGCGGGCCACTCAGCTCCTTACTACCTCTGCCTGTTTTATATTATTGGCCATTAGTGTTCACTTAAATTTATGTTCTTTTTTATGTCTTAATTTGGAAATGAAAAATAATACAAAATACTAAATAATTTTCTATTTACCAAAACCACCGAAATTTAAAAATGAACCAATATTCAGGAATGATGCAGATGTGACTCTATTGTAGTTCTAACTGTGGTGCAGATATGGACCAGTATCATCACCTCAGAGATGACCCCACTGCTGGACACATGGCTCAGACAAATCCCTACATTTGGTTATTTCAAGAAATGGAGCCAAGTGTGGTGGCACGAATAATCCCAGTGGCTCGAGAGACTGAGGCAGGAAGATCACAAGTTTAAAACTAGCCCCAATATCTTAGTGAGGCCCTGTCTCAAAATAAAAAATAAAAAAGAGCTGGAGCTCTGCCTTAGTGGATAAGCACCCCTGGCTTTATTCCCCAGATGCAAAAAAAAAAAAAAAAAAAGGAGACTATACCTAGGTCACTCAAGTAGAAAGTTAAAACTGTAAAATGCTGGATTATCATACTCAAGTTAAAATAAATGAAGTACAAGTAAACAGCATAAGAGCAAATCATGTCAACACACTTTTAAAAATGTTTGTTTGTGTAGTTTCAGATGGATAGTATGCCTTTATTTTATTTGTTTCTATGTGGTGCTAAAGATCAAACCCAATGCCTCACATGTGCTAGGCAAGCCCTCTGCCACTGAGCTATAGCCCCAGCCCCTCAACACACTTGTAAGCTACTAGAAGCAGGTTTCAGTAGTATTGTATGGGTATGATGACCTTTAGCTGAGGTTAAGAACTACACTGTGTCACTTATTAATGCATTTATTTTGATAAAAACATAATTAAAGCAGTGAGAATCCTGAACAGATGTGATTGTGGAGGATCCCAAAGCCCCTCAAAAGATATGGATAGCATTTCCTTATCTAGGCATGTTGGGATGTAGGTAGATTTCATATTTTTATTATTTCTTGCATCTTTTCCATAAGTTAACATTGTATTTTCTATGTTTTAAATGCAAAATCACAATGAAATGCAAACAATGCACAGGAAATAAAATTGGACCTGACAAAAATAAATAAAAGCCAATAGTGGGTCCCGTGTCATAAAAAGCATGAAAGGGGAACAAAGAAAATAAAATGAATCCTATCACTGTGTTGTGCTCTAGAGCCACATCTTCATTCTTAGCACCTTACAGATTCAAATGTGACATTCAGTTTTGAGACACTTTACTGATATCTCCCTGCTGTACTAAAATAACCTGGGCTCCAGCAAAAGCACTGTGATCATTCCAGCTGGGCTCTGGCCCTTCCTCAGCACGTGGTACTTGCTTCTTCTTGATGTTCATCAGTAAAATGAAGGTGTTAGACTGAGGCAGTTCCCTTTTCTCCCACTCTGTCCCTTGCCATAGCACCTGGTCTCCACCCAGGGTACAGCCCAGGTCCTTGGACTTGGGTGATGGTAACTAGACAGAAAGTGGATCAGCTCAGACCTTGTGGTGGTAGATGAGCTTTTATTAGTCCAAATAAGAGGGAATACAAGTGTGTTTGAACTGAGGCCAAGGATTCTCAAGAGTAACAAGCCCTGACCTTTCCTTGTGACAGAAAGTTGCTGTTTAGGAGAAAAGCCATGTGCAGTGGCACATACCTATAATCCCAGTGGCTCAGGAAGCTGAGGGAGGAGAATCAGAAGTTCAAAGTCAGCCTTAGCAATTTAGCAAGGCCCTAAACAACTTAATGAGACCCTGGCTTTATATAAAATATAAAAAAGTGCTGGGGATGTGCCTCAGTGGTCAATCCCCAGTAACAACAACAACAAAAAAAAGACAAGGGGGAGAACAAAAATTTGGAGTTTGAGATGTGAAACTGTCTTCATCTATATTTTTCCACTTGACATACAGTAGAATTGCAGTGCCCTGGAGCAAGCACGACATGCCACTTCTTCCATGCTTCATGAAGACAGTGCTGCTCAGGGAGGTTATTTTCTGTCCCCCACAGACTAGACTGAGACCAGAATCCAAGCTCTCTGACTCCTGGTCCATGTGTTTCTTCTTTCTTGTTGTGCTTCATCTAAAATATGTTGCAGTGTGCTGATACAGCATAGCATGTGTCTTCCCATCTTCTCTGTGGTGAATATTGTTATAATTAAAGCTTTATTTGGGAATGCTCACTCCACAGCCCAGATTGAAGTGTCTGCGTCATCCATTGAGGAAAGTAGATGCAACACCTTCCTCAAACTCTGGACTGGAGAAACACAGGCCTCAGGTTGTGTAACTTTCCCTGAAATAAATACAAATTTCTAGTGATTCTGCATCTTCCTAGTTTGATGCTTGTCAGGGATCTAAATGTCATAATCTTTATGTAAGTTTTTAGACAACAGCTTAAGGTCCATGAAAAGTATGTTTGTAAATTTAGTCAAATGAGTAAGATCTTATAGGGTTTTGTTTGTTTGTTTGTCTTTTCACTACACAGAAAATACTTCACTTGCACATATTCTACATCTCTCTCTCTTTTTTCCTCTGATTAATAAAGGTTTATTGAGTTTACCTCAGTATATGGGGCTGTCATCAACAGAGCAAGCTGGACTCATTACAATAGGAATGTATTCTCCAGTCATCAGATTGGTCACTCTAAAACAAAATGATGGCGATGGTATGGGATAACAGGAGCCTCATATATACTGGTGAGGTGGGAACAATTTCAGTCTACTCCAGAATATTTTAGGAGTAACTACTGAATTTTAAAATAGGCTTTTATATAGGTTTTGATAGTATTGAAAATGTATGAAAACAAAAACCATTAATATTATTTACCTCTGGTATCAGGATGGGAAGGAGTTATAGGAGATGGTTATTAAATATTCATGTAATAAGCTATATTAATATATATTTTAACCCATTTTTTACAATGAGCCAAAATAACTAAAAGTGATATGATGAAATAATAATTGGTTATCTACCAAAGGGTATTGGAAATTTTTTGGATTTAATTTGCAATCTACCTTATGTTTCCCTATATCTCAGATAGAACCAAGCGATCACAAAAAATGAAATTTTAGGGACTCCCTAGTTGGACTATTCTATTCTCCCAAAGCACTTCAATCTATGTTCTCCCCAGCAAGAAACAGCTATTCAATATTGCCATTTCTGGGACCTGTGCTTCTTCTACTTACATATTTTCTCCCTTATTACTGTTTCACCTGTTTTTCACCATAATGTATCCACAGCATAATAACAAATTTTGTATGGATAAAAGTATATAATGACAATGAATTTTGAAAGATGTTTAAAAATTGTATTTTAAATAATGTGTCAAGAGCTTTACAAATGGCCATATATATCTTAGCATCTTTTATCAGCTAACCTGCTTTGTGATGCCCTTGTTGTATGCAGTTTTTCAAATGTGTATGGCCACACAGATCCTTCTTGTGCACCAGCATTTTACATTCCACACATCTGTAAACTCTGCACTTTCCAGCCAGGAGAAGCTCTCAGCCAGCTCACGGCTTGCCCAGGATTGTGATGAGTTGCATGGTTTCTCATGAACAGAGAGGGTTCAGGGGTTGAAGGTCAGAGCTTAGTCTCCACAAGTGCAGCATTGAGTCTTTCTGACATGTACCTCCTACACAGATGTTTATTGGCCGAGTCATTAAGATTTTTCCTCCAGGTCATCACTGAAATATACTGATGGTCTGTGAATAGAAGAAGAGGAAGAGTGATCAGTCATCATTATGGATGCCTGTCAAACTTAAGTAACCAAATGAGCAGGTCAGGCAAAAAAGCAGGAACAGCTCTTCCAAAATGTTCTGCACTGTGCAGAACTTATGTTCATTTTTTTTTCCTGTTTTAGTGTAAATTCCAAAGCATTGAATGAGTCCCAGAAAGAACAATAAAATAATTATCAAGATCAAAACACAGGGTCTGTGATTAAGGGTTCAATAATTTGGGTTATGTTTAGCTTTTAGGGTACAAGCTCATGGCGATCATGCAATATGTAGGCTCCCTGCTTTGCATATAAGGAGATGTAATGAAAATAAAGCAAATTAATTTAATCAGAGAGCCAAGCAAGTTGAAAAGGATGGAGAGGAGATTTTGCTAGGACATAAGACATATTGTCAGATTGATAAAACTTATTTTCTTAAATTAACACATCTGGAGATTTGATATCTAGAAGAACTGATACCTGGATTTTCTTTGGCAGCCACCTGTTTGTATTTGTTTGAGGCTGGAACATATAATTGCCAATACTTCCTTCTCAGTTGATGCTTATGTTCAATTACAGAAAAATTTCCTCAAAGCACAGTTCTAGGGAGACACTTGACCCAGATTAACTTACTGGATTTTAGTGACTTCAGTTATACATCCACTCATTTGTCATGTGTCCAAATGGATAGTTGACTATGAAATTGTGTATGTTTTGGTCACATTCTATGTGATCCTGGTGATATTTGTCCTTTGCTGGAGAGCACAGAACATAAGTTGTGAGTTTTCAAAGATGATGCATAAAGTGGCAAGAAATCTAAGTTATTGCTACACTGTTTTAGAACTGGGAAATGGAACTTAAAAGGGACTTGTTTTCCTAATCCTACTTAATTTTTAGAAAAATTATTCATATGAACATATATGTTCTTCTCCAAGAGATTCTTCCTTTCTCATTCAACACAGAGATGTATTGATTAGCCACTATGTGCCATGCCTAAGGTGAGTGCTATGTTGTCCCCAAAGTAGGACATAACATTAGAAACTGAAAACATTTTCTAAACTTTTCAAAGTCATTTCTTTCATGGGAAAAATGTGCAGTTAACTCAGCAATTTGAGCTATGGGTATCTCCATAAACTGGTTAGAGAAAATGAACCCAAGTTAGTGAATTTGCCCCTTAGGTTTATTGATAAAAAGAACAGCAGCCCACAGTACCAAATTTCTACAATCAGTGATGTTTTGACATCCATTTGTGATACCAGGTGATCCTGATGTGCCTGAGGTTTTCTTAGGGAAAACCTCCTACAACCTCTGTGTTAACTATCCCTGCCTGTTTTCATGCTTTGTGTAAATATTCTGAGGGAATCCAATGTGTAAGAAGAGATTTCTTTGCAAATAACATGCCAAATATTGGTAAGATTCCAAAGAGATTGGGCTGTTCTCCATTTTCTTTATTATCATTTTAAAAAATCCAATGGTATTTCATTTTGCTTCACTGTGCAACCTCACTCTATTATTCTTTGTGTGTCAACCTGTCATGAATTGGCCAGTAAATTTCATGAGCATGGGCACATTGCTGTGAAGTGAATTTCTTGATTAGAAGCAATTTGTGTGGAATACCATGATGGTGGAAAAAGTATTCTGTAAGTCCACAGATGTTAGTTTTGGCAGAAGCATTATGTGCATAGAAGAAGGCATTCCCATATCTAGAGTTAATCTCTATTTTATTAATAACACTGCCCCTCTCAAGACAGAAGTGGTTCAATATAATCAATCTGTTACCAGGTAGTTGGCTGATCACACTGGGAAAGGATGCCATATTGGGGGCTCAGTGTTGTTCTTTGGTGGCAAACTAGGCACTCATCAGTGACTGAAGTTAGGTCAGCCTTTCTGAGTAGAAGTCCATGTCACCAAGTCCATCCTTCCCATGGTGGCCACTTTTATCATGAGCTTACTCTAAAATGACAGGCGTGTCTGGGAAGATATGCTGACTGGCATCCACAGATTATTAAACTCCTGCTCTGCTGGGGTCACCCTTTGGTGAGTATTTACATGAGACATAAGTATCTTCATGATGTTTGACCACCCAGAGAGGCCTATCCACATATTTATCCCTCAGATATCCTCATCAACAATTTTCCAGTTGTGCTCTGTTCAAATCCTTGACCATCTTACCAAGTGATTACCATGAATCACTCTATAATCTCATCTGTGACCAGCTCTCCTTTTAAGCAAAATCAACAGCCATGTGTACTGCTTGAAGTCTGGGCACTGGGAAGAATTTCTTCACCACTGTCTTTCAGGGTTGTTGCAGAAGCAACTATAGAGCTCTCTTCTACTTTGGGGTGGTGCCTGCATATCTTCAGCCATGCCTCAGTCTTCTCTTCCTCTATTAGTTGACCTTAGAGGTTTCCCATGAGGCCACAGGAGCAGACCAAGAAAAGAGTGCAGCAGGAATGGGGATCATGGGCATTTGGGGATCATGTAACCTACTTGTACCTCAAGGATTCTATCCAATTGGATGATGAAATGCTACTGGGCATGCTCAACTTTATGGCTTAGTGGGTCAGACAACACCCAGTTCATGATGGCCAGCTCAACTCACATGTTAATTTGGCATCACATACTGAAGCACGTAGTCTCTGATAAGGCCCAGCAGTAAGCAAAAACCGTTTCTCAAAAGAATACTGATCTTTAGATCATGAGTATGGCAGAACTTTGTACTGAAATTCTATCTGCACTATGATTCACCTGTAAGGGTTTTCAGTAGCCTCCAAACAGTATGCCTGTTACTGCCATTTCAAGCACTATTGGATCTACTAGACCACATTACCCAAGTGGCAGATTAGTTAACACAGCATCCAGAGTCTATCACAAAGCCTTCTCCTGTTCTGAGCTCCACTTAAAATAGGCAGCTTTGAGGGCCATTCAGAAAATGTACCAGAGTGGTACACAAATGAGGAATAGGTTGTCCTTAAAATCTAGAGGGACACTAGGAGTTGTGTCTCTTTTGTGGTGGTAGGAGAGGCCAGTTATAACAGTTTATCCTTCACCTTAGAAAGGATATCTTGATATGCTCCAAACAACTGGATGCCCAGAAATTTCACTGAGGACTCTGTATTCTTATTGGATTTTTTTCTCATCCTCTGACACACAAATGTCTTACCAAAAAAAAGTAGTGTAATTGCTATGCTTTATTCATTATATCTAACCAGCATAATGTTATACATTTTATGGACCACTGTTATGTCTGTGGAAAGGAAAATAGATCAAGATCTCTGAGTCGATTTATGACATAAAGCTACTGAAGTAAGACAATGAAAGCATATTATTGGCCTTGCCTACTGAGGCCAGGTACTGGGGGGATGTGGTAATTTGCTCATGCACCTGGTACAACAGCTGTAATTGAAGTCACCACCTTCTTTTGTTTGGTACCGGGGATTGAACTCAGGGGCACTCAACCACTAAGCCACATCCCCAGCCCTATTTTTGTGTTTCATGTAGAGACAGAGTCTCACTGAATCGCTTAGTGCCTTGCCATTGCTGAGGCTGGCTTTGAACTCTCGATTCTCCCGTCTTAGCTTCCCAAAGTGCTGGGATTACAGATACGTGCCACCACGACTGGCTGAAGTCACTACCTTCTTAAGCTTATGGTAATCCACTGTCATTTTCTAAGATCCATCTGTTTCCTGCACAAGCCACATAGCAATGTTGAATGGGGATACAATGGGAATCATACCCCCTGTGTCCTTCAAGACCTTGATGATGGCAGTAATTTTTGCATTCCCTCTAGGATTGCAGTATTTCTTTTGATTTACTATTTTTCTGGGTAGAAATAGTATCTTCCACTTTGCCTTTCCCACCATAACAGCCCCTGCTCCATGGGCCAGGGAACAAAATGTAGGGAGTCTGCAGCTGCTAAGTATGTTTATTTCAGTGATGTATTAAAGAATTGGTGAACTAAAAACAGGTGGGATCAGGGACTTCTGCATAACTATGAGATGCACTTGAGCTAAAATTCCATCGATCACCTGATCTCCATCAGCCAGCCCCTACCCTACCTGCTGGGCCATAGCAGTGTTTTGGGTTTGCTGGAATCATTCCTGTCATCTCCCTAACACCTGATTATTTCCTTTTCCTTAGTGCACAGTCATCCTGGTAAGAAGTGGTCATTTTCTTGGAATAAGTCTGAGAGAAAGATTAATAGCTTACATTTTAGCAGTGTAGAGGGTCTTTCCACAAGGGCTCCCATCCTCCCCTCCATTCAAGGCACTCTGGTTCTCTAAACACACTTAAGGGTAAGAACTGATTGAGGGAGAGGCTGTGACTCATTTTGTGATAAAAGTTTGACTTCTGTTCACTTGATCTGGAATTCTTGTGCTTATGCAGATTCACTAAGAATTTAGTAGACTTCCCATCTATTTAGTTTGAAGGAACTCAGTGATCAAGTGACCAGTGCTATAGGTCTCTGCAGGTTAGATTATCTAATTGCTCCTTGTGGTAATCACAATCACCTTTCTTTTGGTGACTGAGTGCTGCCATTTGGCCCCTACCATCCCAGGATCAACTTTTTTTCACTACATGCTTGAAGTTTTCTAATAAGTGGCAGCAGTTCCCATTTAATTTCTGATGTATAATAAAGTTGACCAGTGACATTTTTAGGGACCCTGGGACTCTGCAAACTTATTTCTCTAAATCATTATGGAAGATGTGTCCTCTGGACTTTGTTTTAGAGTAGGTGAGCAGACACTAAGGACAAGGCCACTCTAATTCCTATCTTCCTTAACTTTTGGATCACTTCCTCTATGTAATGCCAAGACATTCCTGGCAATAACTGAATTTAGGTCACCTTTTGGTCCACATTTCAGTCAGCAAACCAAATAATTAGATCCTGTTCTAGTACTGAGTTGAAATGCTTAAAGCAGAATCTCTAGTTAGTGGGCCTCACAGAAGTACATTTGGTCTGACCCAACTTTACGTATCTTCCACCATTGTCCCATCAGTCCACTGCCACACACATTCCCTCATTTTTATGTCTCTATAAAATGAAATAAATTGCATAGCCTTTGTGGAGTGTACTTCCTCAAGGATCTACTTTTTACCACACCTTTAAGGCCTGCTGGGACTTGAGTATAGTTGTAGGCCTAGAAGCAAAGGAGGGCAATGAGGGTGGGTCCTGAGGAGCACAAGTAGTAGTACTTGCATGCAGGCTGCCTCAGGGGAGGCCACTGGAGTTTCTTCAGGCAAAGCTGGGTTAATTCAGATGGGGTGGAGCAACTGCTTCCAATGGCAAGGATGACTGGGAGTTCAGGGGTTCTCAGGGGTCATCAAAAGCTTGCCAACAGTGTCCATTTCAGTTTATAGACCTCCCACCCCCACCCCATCAATGCCCTTACTGCGGACACCCTGCAATGTTGGGAATTCAATTTGCATTGTAACTCAGCCACTCAAAGGATGTGATTCTGAGTTTGCCTTTTAGCAATCTTAGCTCTGTGGTTCCAGGGAATGAGGGTTTCTTCCAGGCTAGATATAGAATCTTCCTGGTTATTTGTGTGAGAATTCAGCTGGGAATTCAAATCCCTGAGTTCATCTTTTCCTTTCCCTACTTTGAATATAGCAATTAGGAGCACTAGCCAACATTATAGTTGTTATTACTTTGAGGAAAATGCTATGAGATTTCAAACACATGTCCACCCAGAACCTTCCCTCTTTTGATTGAGAATGTCCAGTTGGGATGCTTTGCATACCTCTGTTGCTGCATCATGTCATGGACTATCAGTGTTTTCTTCAGGTACTATGTGCTTGTTACTGACGCTAGCTTGGAAAATGGCTGATGGGGGCTTGACTTTTTGCAAGAAAAATGCCATCCCTCTTCCTTTATTGGGGAGATGCATTAGAGAAAGTTCCTTATCCTGTTCCTAAAGTGCTTCTCTGAAAGAGCCTGTCCTTTCTCTGGATGGAACCTGGAAGAACTTGTCCCCATACTGTATATTTTTCTGACCTGGGCAGGGGGCATATCCCTCAGCATGGGAGGGCTTCCCTCCTTCAAAACTTCCTTCTGCATATCTGACCTGGGCCTCACACAGCCCTCTCTCTCATCAGTTAAACAAAACTTTTTCTTCTTGCTTTTTCATGGGTCCAGGAGCTTGTGGATCCTGCAGGTTCTAGCTGTTCTCTTTGCTGGTTGAGACCGCATAGGCCCTGGGCCATTGACAAGCTGCTACTGGATATGCTTAGGGAGCTGAACAAAGAATCCTGGGAAGCTAGGGTGTCTGTAGCCAGGGACACAACAGGGATATAGTACTGAGTAAAATACATCAGGGGCATAGTCTTGAAGGATGAAGTCAGTGGCCAGATCTTGAGGCTAGTTCTCTGCCGTAGCCTGTGCTCTCAGGCAGGAGCCTCCTGAGCCCTGAGAAGTAGAAATTCTATAGAGAAAAGCTGAATTATGGTAAAGGAGAGACTATAGTTCGTGGCTTCCCACCCCCCAGGCACAAACAGGATTACACTTCCATGCCCTCTGGTTTGTAGGTTTATGTGATTAGTTCTGGAAGATAAGTTGTAGGCAAAATTGATAGGTCATTTCTGAGCCTGAATTGTCAGGACAAAACCAACCAATACACTTTCCCTTCTGCATTGTGACCCAGAGTTCCCAATCAGTCATCAAAGTGAGACAAAGATGTGAGCTTAGGGCTGACTTGAATCTAAACAGAAGATTGACTTGGCTTGACATGAGCAAATTAAACTTGAAACTAAGGCCCAGCCTGACTGCTCAGGCCAGAAACAAGACTCACAGTCAGACTTGAGGGAGCTACACCATCAGCGAAAAGTGACAGGGAACATATTCAGCAGGGGATAATGACCTGTTCCCTGGGAACATGGCCTTACCAAAAAGACACTAATGAGGAGATCCAACAGGAGTCAGGGGCAGATGCCAAATAATCTTCAAGGTGAATATCAGACATAGTGCTTTAGCACACAGTGTCAAGGAACAACCCGAAGAGCCGACACATGCCAGGAAGTTATGTTGGAGCTTCTCTCCTCACATGCTCCCACTATGCATTCCAAACAAGCTTTGACTACATAAAGTTGCATGGCTACCAAGACAGTGCTCTGTGCACTAACACATGCACATATTTTATATGGATGCTATTAGCTTTGGCCTGTGCACAACACTCGACATCCATAGTGCATCTGCAGGGCCACTTGGTCAAAAAAATGAATGAGAAAAAAAGTGGTGACTTTAAAATAGAACATCTCTTTGCCTTTATATGCCTAAAAGCTTTTAGAACAAATAAATAGAATTATGGATTTTCCATTTAGAGACAAAAATATCCCTGTACTTCATGCACCTTTATGAAAATCTGATTTGGAAGCCTCTTCATTGTGGTTTGAATTAATCTATTATCTGGAATATAGGCCAGTCCATTGGGATCCTGCCTCAGAATAGAAAAATTATGTTTTATGAAAAAATATGAGGAAAATGTAATTTTACAAGATTATTCTCAAACATTTTGATATAATGTTCTGATTTACATCAGGAGTTGACATACATTTAGATATTAATTTATTATTATTCTAAGATTTTAAAAAATATCTATTTGAATTAAAAATAGTGAATTTTGTATTATGTATTACATATTGCAGAGTTCAAATAAAGATCATTGTTGAAAGAAGCCATGTATTATCTTAAGGTCAAATCCAAACATTTTCCTCAATGTAATCATTTTTATTTATTTATCTTTCTAAAGAATGTAAAATACTCTATACTAATAGCTGTATGGAATTGAGAAATAAGTAGCTTAATGCGAAAAAATAATTTCTCTAAAATGTTCATCCATGAATTATATTGGAAGTATTAGCAAGGGAAAATAAAGATTTCCTGGCTCCACCAACAGATGAGCGCAGTCCATGTTTTGAGGAAACATGCTGAATGGCTCAGCACTGGAAAGGCTGTCAGTTACAAGAAAAAAAGGAGCGATTCAATCAGTTCCTTTTATTTTTATCTACTTTAAGTTGTGTAATAATGATCTGTATTTTAAATGCCACTTTTGATAGTGCTGCAATCAAAGCAGTTGACAATTTCCACTCTTTCCAATGAAATCTCCCAAGCAGGCGGGCACTTTCAGCTTTACAGCCTAGGATTTCAGCATCTGAGTTATGAAGAGAGTGGTCTCTATCTGGAAACAAGTATTTATGCAAGCATAAGGGGAGCAGAAAAGAAAATTACCTTAATATTCTTTTGATCAGTTTCAACCACCTCTGCCAAGACCATGGCTCTCTTCCCCAAGCCTGCACCTACAATCTCCATGACTTACAGGATGAGATGGTGGCACTGAGGTTGGAAGGTGGCAGCCTCTGGAATGCTGTGATCCAGGGTCCCTAGAGCAACAATAACTGCAGAACAAGGGACTCTGCACAAACAAAGTGTGAAATGAAAGGCTGACATGGCCACTTTTGGAGACAATTTTCTGGGTGTTTATGTTTTGCTTTTTTGACTATTATTTGAATAAATGTGGCACATAAAATTTCTTTCTTTTTTAGGGGGGTACCAGGGATTGAATTCAGGGGCACTCAACCACTGAGTCACATCCCTAACCCTATTTTGTATTTTATTTAGGTTCAGGGTCTCACTGAGTTGCTTAGGAACTCACCATTGCTGAGGCTGGCTTTGAACTCACAATTCTACCGCCTCAGCTTCCCAAGCCACTGGGATAACAGGTGTGTGGCACCATGCCCAGCTCAGAACACAAAATTTCTTAAGGACAATTTTGAGAACAAAAACTGTAGATTAATACTATAGCATGTTCTTATTTAGAATGCACAGATTTCAATTTGCACAGAAATCAATTTGCTTTTGTATGGAAAATATTAACTATTTTAATTTTAGGAAATATCAATTGAAAAAACAGCAGTCAAATCCAATTTTCTAGATGTTTAAATTTGTATATAATGACATCAATTTTATCTAGCAGTTGCAAGTTTTACTTTTTAAAATCCATCAGTTTTAAAAAGTTTTAGTTCAGGTATCTTGAGATGCCAACTTTTCAGCAATTTGTATCTCTGTACAAAAAGTTAAGGTATGTTCTTAAATCAGGGTCATTTTGTCATACGTGTATCTGAAATACAACTTCAGCAACCTCAGACTTCAAATGGTGTTACAGAACTGGGGCCTTCCAGGAAACTGAAGACCCTCCTTCAAACCCTGATTCTTCCAAGAGATTTCAGAGTAACAGGAATAAGTTTATTAGAAGGAATGAGAAAGGTAAAGGGGGACACTCTCAAGGGATAGAGGACAGTGTGCCTCTTCTGCACTCCAGTTTTATTGGGGATCTCAGAGAAGTTTCCAAAGAGTCCTGTTCAGATCTACCTCTTAACTTTTGATTGACAGCAAGATAACATCAGACTTTCAAGTCCCCACTGCTATGACAAAACTCTAGGTCACCTTGGCCCATGCTGACTAGTTCTCATTTGATTTTTAATCATAAATTTTTACAGATTTTATGGCTAGGAGGAACTACCCTTATCTCCCTGAGTTTTGGGATCTGGTATATGAAAAAAGGGTCACAAAAAGTCTCCCCCTTCAGAGTAACTTGGGCTCCTCTTATTGACATTTTTTGAGGCCTGCATTTCTTGAGGAATGTGATATATCATGTCCACTTAGGTCGGGCAGAACGGCAGGTAAATTGCTTCTTGGAAAACAAAGCATGTGGCTATCTGCCCAATGGACCCATTTTATAAAATTATTCCCTCAACATTGGGTTCCCACCATTCGCACCTCTCTGTCCCCTAACAACGGGAACTCCAGAAGAACAAGTAGAAGAGATTTCAAAAATAGACTCTAGGAGTGTTTAATTCTTTGTTGAATGGTAATACTAACCCATTACTATCTCCACAACAACCAGCTCTTCCATGAGGGAGCTAGTCAAACACTGACAGAGGTAGTGGCAAGATCACAGACCATGATACAGCATCCTTGAGTGCTGCCTCACTACTTTTGGTCCTTGGACATGCAGAAACCTGCCCAGAATTCTCTACTCAGCCCTCTCAATACCCTTAAAAGAGCCTTTTATTTTTTTATAAATGTTTTTCTAAGAAATATTTTATTGCTTTTTATAAATCAATAGAAAAAATAAATGTGTAAATAAAATGCATGAGTAAAAACAAAATAAATATATAAAACAGAAAATATAAAATATGGAATGAACTTTAATTAATAAATATATTCTTTGTATTGAACTAGGGAAGTACTTTAAAACAACAAAACACATTATATTTAAATTATTCTGGTTTTGAGAGGTTAGAAAGTGGCTGTTTGACATTGGAATTTAAAGTACTTTAACTAATATGAGTATATTAACTAAATTTGAACTGTTACTAGTGTAATAGAAAAAGTAGTTTACTTGGTGACACCCAAGGGGCATAAAAGGATTAATATATCTCCAAAGAAATCAGCCCTAGCTTTCTGCACATGGCAGAAGATGGTGAACCTTATTTTCAACAGTAACCTTGTCCTGGACTTCTCACACATAAAGTCCTGGTGTAAGGGGCCCCTTTGAGGGAAAAGACCCCAATTTTTTTTGTTCCCCATTTTCTGTTCTCCTTCCCAGCCTTTTCATGCTGAGAACAGAAGCATAGAAACTGCTCCCAGAACCCTGGTGGCCCCAGGAAAGGTTGAAAAGCCAGAATGGTAAGGCATATCTTGCCAGCGCCCATGCCAGCACAAAGGGAAACTGAGTCAGGCGAGGGAGCCTCGGATGACAAATCACTCACACACACACACCACACACACACTCCGAACAAGGCAAGAGACTCTTTTTTTAATGAGCTCAGGTCCCTCTTTATATATGCTAAGAGGCCCTTTGTCCTCCAAGGCTACAGGGTGCATAAGGTGTGACTATTCCATTAGCACCTTGCTGCTATTCACCGGAAAGCGGCTATTGTTACATTATGGAACTATAGCCAAAAGCTCATGATCGAAAAACCTGATATAGTTGTACTATGTACTGCGGAAGCCCTCAGGCCAGCTCTCTCCCACAATATCTAACTAGCACTGGGCTGGAAAAAGGTGCACAGTGAACCATTATCTACTATTTCCACTGGTTACACAGAAGATTTGTAAGTAGCCTAAATGCATGGGAAATAGCAAGACATCACAAAATGAATAGTAAATAGTGTGTTTTGATTACTTATTGCCATTGTTTTTAATATGATTTGCTTAGTTATACATTTATGTAAGTTAATATTAAATAATGAGTATTTTAACACTGGCTTGCAAAATTCATGAAAAGTTAATGACTAGCTTCTGCTGACTGCTAAAAATGGGGACCAGCTTGTGACTACTCAATAGGGAAACATTAGGAGAATTTCCTTTAAAATCAGAAAGACAACCCAGCGGCTCCAGATGTTGAGGAAGGAGAATCACAGTTCTAAGCCAGCCTCAGCAACTTCTCAAGGGCCTGGGCAACTTAGTGAGACCCTGTCTCAAAATAAAAAATAGAAATGAAAAAGGCTGTGGGTGTGGTTCAGTGTTTAAGCAACACTGGGTATACACACACACACACACACAAACACAGACACAAACATACACTCATATACATATTCCTATTGTAAAGAGACCCATTTACAATTAGAAGCCCCAAGTACTATTTTTCCTTCTTCTTATTCATTTTCTGGTAAAAGTATTTTCTCTATCTCAGATTCCTAGAAGCCATCATCTCATGCAAAGAACAGAAGTTAAAATTGCTGTCCCCCAAAGCCCTGGTGTCCACAAAAGTAGAACTGAAATTATGACACATTCCTGGCCTAGCACAGCCTGGCTGACTCCACATATGCATATTTCATGGCTCTTTTTTTTTCTTTCTATAAATTATTACATTTCTGTAGGGCAGCAAAGGCAGATTAACTGTTTTCCCAGTTTGGGCCAAACTGTGATTCATTTTTCCTTTTTATATAATTTCCTCCTAATTGTGATGTGGGTGAGCAACTGAATCCAGCTCACATGGACACTGACAGCCTCTTGCCTGGGTAACACTATCAGTTCTTAGGAGCAAGTTTCACTGGAGTAGCACTTTTCATTTCCTATAAGAACTTGCTCTTAGCAGGGCACTGTAGGAGACCTGGTCATATAAGTGTGGTTATAGGAAGAGCTGCAAGGCTGAGCAGGCGGGAACACCCTGCTCTCTCTGGTCTTGGAACACCAAGACTTGGCCCCAGCCCCTTGACAACTGATGTGCCTGGAGACTTCAGTCCCCTTCGCCCCAGCTTTTTGCCAATTGATATGACCGGCCAGATTTCTCCTCTTCTGACCTTGGCTCCTTGCCTGCATACCCCGCTTCTTGCCAGCTTTCTCCAGCTCCTTATGGGAAGACCTTGCCCTTTTAACAGTGAGCTTTATGCATGTACATTGTTATTATTCCTCTTGGCTTTGTACCATTAAAAAGAATATAAAAGGGCTAGAAGAAATAAAGTGTTAGAAGATCATTAAGAATAAAGCAGCTGTCTTTCTATTCATTCCGTCCACAACATCGTGGCGTCAGACTTTGGGGCACGAGCATGGGAAGCAACATACGCAGTGAACCGAAAGGGAGCACCCCAGGGTAAGTGGACCAAAGGGGGACTTTTGGCAAAAACCATACACTGATAAATGTACTGAAAGTGAGACTTTCAGCAAAAACCATACACGGATAAGTGTACTGAAAGGGAGACTTTCAGCAAAAACCATACACGGATAAGTGTACTGAAAGGGAAGCTTTCAGCAAAAAACATACATGGGTAAGTGTACTGAAAGGAGAAAATTTCAGGAAAAATATGGGAAATTCTCATTCCCTCAGAGCTCAGTATTTAGCTTTGCTTCAAGGACTTTTACATTCAAAAGGGGTGAAGGTTTCTGAACCTTTGACACTATTGAAAAGCATTGCTATTGGTTTTATTATCAAACTAAAGTGCAACTTAATTTAAGGGAATGGAAGTTAGTTATAAAAGAGTTAAAAAAAAAAAAAAAAACACCACCAAAGAGGAGAGGTTATCCCTATAAAACTTTGGACTCTTTGTGGTGCTATAACACAAGCTTTACAGTTATTTGAAACTGAAAGCGAAAGTAATTCACCAAAGAAAGAAAAAACTTATGAGGAGGCTCCCCTCCCAAGTGAAGGAGAGGCAATAAAAAAAGATAATGTTGTAGATAGAGGTACAAATAAGAAGGAAGGTGATGCTATAGTTTTACCTCCTTCTAAACCTCCTGAATCGGATACTGAAGAGAATTTTGAGAATGATAGTGCTAGCAGTGATGAAGATGAGGAGTTATATGATATGTTTCAAAAATTTCAAGAGATGATGAAAAAAAGAAAAAATAGAAAGGAAGATGTTCAGCCTAGTGTTCCTGCTTATGCTTCTCTATTTCCTATAAAGAGGAAAGAGGCTGATGTAGGACGAGAAAATCAACGTTTTACTTTTCTTGCTGCTTTATTTCATGATGATGATAATCTTTCTGCAACGCCTGGTGGTTCCATTAATCCTCCTAATTTATTTCCAATTACTCAACAACCAATTCCAGATCAAACTGATATGATAAATGTTCAATATGAGGCAATGGAATATAAATTTATGAAAGATTTAAAGGCTTCAGCGGCTCAATATGGACCACAATCTCCCTATGTGCTAGGAATGCTAGAAAATGTAGGGATGGCTAAATTATTAATTCCTCTTGATTGGGAATCAATTGCCAGAACTGTGTTGGAAGGCTCTCAGTGGTTACAGTTAGGGAGCTGGTGGGAAGATGAAGCTCGTAAACAAACTAGAATTAACCAAACTCAAGACCCACCAGGACTTGTGGAGGAACAATTACTGGGAGCAGGAGCATATCGAGATCTTAGAGCTCAAGCTCAATATAGGGATCAGGACCTTCAACAAGTTAGGTGAGTGTTTCTTAGAGCTTGGCAAAGAGTTGTGCCGACAGGACAAGCTCAACCATCTTTTGTAAAGACTGTTCAAGGAGCTACAGAACCATATACTGATTTTTTGTCACGACTACGTACTACAATAATTAGGACTGTAGGAAATGATGAAATTGCTAAGGTATTAATAGAAACTTTGTGTTAGGTCGGAGGCAGGCACAGAGAACCAGACCCGGCGCACCGCGGCGCTGCATCGACACAACACCAGGAGCCAGCCCATTCACTGTCGCACGCGACAAACGTAACACATGCGACAAACGTAACACACATGCGACGGGCGCAGCGCGCATGCGACGAGCACAGCGCGCATGCGTCAAGCACACCAAGATGGCGGCCCC
>PVHX01009957.1:0-73009 GCA_004024805.1 Geosciurus inauris | reverse complement strand
CGGGAAATTTCACTTGCGCGTGTAAGCAGGGCCACCAGCAACAGACAGAGCCACAGTGTGACTCCAGCAGCGGTGGTAGAGAGCAGCCACAGGCGGCTCGGAGCCCCAGCTCAGGGCTCGCCTCGGGCGGGGGCTGCTTCTACACGAGATACCTGGCTCCAGCGCCCACCCAGCCACACAGGGTCCACAGCAGTGGCTCGCATAGACCCACGGTCCCAGCCGCCAGCCACTGGGGAGTGCAAATTCAGGGTAGGAGACGTTTCACAGACTCCAGTGGAGACAGCTCAGGCCAAAGGAGGCCTGGGACCGCCCCAGTTCCGTTCCAGAGTTCCTGAGGACCGGCAGAAGCAGCGGAGGGCCCAGAAGTGCTCAAAGGAACTTCCACGGGGGTCCAGACAACAGGAGATCAGGGACTGCTACCCCGAGCCTCTGGAGGGCCCAGTCTAAGGGAGGCATCGGACAGCAATTCGGTACAAACTTTGGCGTACGTCTTCCCCAGCGGCCCAGAGTTTCACCTGGTTTTGAAACCCACACCCAAGACACCAGCAGAGAAAGTCCAGCAAGCAATGAACAATGCCACCTACTGGAGGTGAAAGGAACCATACCTGTTTATTTACATTGAGACTCTTTTTTTTTCTAATTGTTTTTTTTCTTTTACTTTCTTCTACTTTTACTTTTTATTTTATCCTTTATCTTTTTCTCCTAATATTTCTAATGTTTAATCTTTTTGTTTTATTTCTCTGCTCTTTCCTTTCTTTCTCTTTCCTCCCCTCTTTTCTCTCTTACTCTTTTCCTACCCTCTAATACCCAACAGTTGTGAAACCAAATACTTGTTTTATAGTGGGATATAGTAGATTGGGATTTCTGAACCAAATACTGGAGTGGTACTAGATAGTCTTGTATCTCATGCTTACATGTTTTATTTTTCTTGCTACCATCTCTGCTCACTGTACCCTTCTTTTTTTCCTCCCTACCAGTCTTCCCCAACTCTCTGTCACTCTTTCTAGTAATAGCCAACTTCTCTTGTATTCCTTTTTCATGCTTTCTAAGATCTAATAACCATATCCTCACTTCCTACTACCCCAATACTCTATCCTACACCCCATCCTCCACTGTCCCTAGCCCACCAACAGGAACTATAGACCCTTGTGCAAACTTATTGGCTATATAGTAGATTGTAAAAGAACTCATAATTGGTGTATATTGTGACTAATCTGTAAATGTATTTGGGAGCTGTTAGGAACTACTTGGTTTGAAATATATATTGCTTGTATTGTGATCAACCAATATTGATCCCCCCTTTAAAAGAGTGGTATTGAAACTCTGCAGGGAAACTATACACATATAGGAGTAAAAACTGTAACAACTTGGATCAACAGAGCTAGAAGGAAAGACACACAAACATCATGAAAAAACAAAACAAACCAAGATTCTTCAATATTAGAATCCATGGTCAATACAGCAGAAGAAATGACAGAACATGAATTCAGGATACACGTAATTAAAATGTTCCGTGACTTAAAGAATGATATAAGAGAGCAAGCCCAGTCAGCAAAAGATCATTTCGATAAAGAGATACACAGGCAAATACAGGAAATTAAAAAATCATTTCAATAAAGAGTTGCATAGGCATAAAGGAAGTAATAGGTCACCTCAATAAGGAGATAGAGATTCTGAAAAGGAACCAAACAGAAATCCTTGAAATGAAAGAAATAATAAACCTAATCAAAACCTCAATGGAGAGCATCACCAACAGATTAGACAATTTGGAAGACAGAACCTCAGACAATGAAGATAAAATATTTAACCTTGAGAATAGAGTTGACCACACAGTGAAGATGGTAAAAACTATGAACAAAACATCCAAGATCTATGGGATCACATCAAAAGACCAAACTTAAGAATTTTTGGGATAGAGGAAGGCATAGAATTCCAAACCAAAGGAATGAACAACCTATTCAATGAAATAATATTAGAAAACTTTCCAAATATGAAGAATAAATTGGATAATCAAATTCAAGAGGTATACAGGATATTAAATGTTCAAAACCACAACAGACCTATACCAAGACACATCATAATGAAAATGCATAACATTCAGATCAAGGAGAGAATCTTAAAAGCCACAAGAGAAAGGAATCAGATTACATATAGGGGGAAGCCAATTAGGATTACTACAGACTTCTCAACCCAGACCCTGAGAGCAAGAAGATCATGGCAAAGCATATACCAAGTGCTAAAAGACAGTGGATGCCAACCAAGAATCTTATATCCAGCAAAATTAAGTTTTAGATTTGATGACAAAATAAAAACCTTTCAAGATAAACAAAAATTAAAAGAATTCATAGCAAGAAAGCCAGCACTACAGAACATTCTTGGTAAAATATTCCATGAGGAGGAAATGATAAACAACGATGAAAAACTGCAGAGGGAGGAGCTACACTAAAGGCCAATCAAAAGAGAAACCAAGTCTAGTTAAAAACTAAAAATAACCCAAAATGTCTGGAAATACAAACCATGTCTCCATAGTAACATTGAATGTCAATGGCCTAAACTCAGCAATTAAGAGACACAGACTGGCAGATTGGATTTTAAAAAAAGACCCAACAATATGCTGCCTCCAAGAGACTCATCTCATGGAAAGAGATTCTCACAGATTGAAGGTGAAAGGATGGGAAAAATTTATCACTCACATGGACTGCGTAAACAAGCAGGAGTTTCCATCCTTGTCTCAGATAAAGTAGACTTCAAACCAAAATTAGTGAAAAAGGATAAAGAAGGTCATTTCATACTGCTTAAGGGGAATCACATCAAGACATAACAATCTTAAATATCTATGCCCCAAACAATGGGGCAGCCATGTTCATCAAATAAACCCTTCCCAAATTCAAGAACCAAATAGGTCCCAACACAATAGTATTGGGTGACTTTAACACAACTCTCTCACCACTGGACAGATCTTCCAAACAAAAACTAAACAAGGAATCTACAAGACTTAATAGAACAATCAATGATCTAGACTTAACAGATATATATAGAATATTCCATCCTTCAATAAGCAAATACATGTTTTTCTCAGCAGCGCATGGTTCCTTCTCCAAAGTAGATCATATGCCACAAAGCAAGTCTTAGTAAATACAAAAAAATAGATAAACTACCCTGCATTCTATCTGACCATAATGGACTGAAACTAGAAATTAATGACAGCCTAAAAATAAGAAGCCACTATAACACCTGGAGACTCAATAATTTGCTATTGAACAATGCATGGGTAACTGAAGACATCAGGGAAGAGATTAAAAATTCTTGGAGGGCTGGGGTTGTGGCGCAGTGGTAGCATGCTTGCCTAGCATGCGTGAAGCACTGGGTTCGATCCTTAGCACCATGTAAAAATAAAATAAAGATATTCTGTCTGCCTACAACTAAAAAATAAATATTTAAAAAAAAAATTCTTGGAGGTAAATGAGAACTCTGATACAACATACCAAAAACTCTGGGACACTATGAAGGCAGTGCTAAGAGGAAAGTTCAGTGCGTTAAGCTCATATATTCAAAGACCTAAAAAGCAGCAAATCAATGAGTTGATGCTACAACTCAAAGCCCTAGAAAAAGAAGAACAAAGCAACACCAAAAGAAGTAGAATACAGGAAATGATTAGAATTAGAGCTGAAGTCAATGAAATTGAAACTCAAGAAACAATCCAAAAATTGATAAAACAAAAAGCTGGTTCTTTGAAAAAATAAACAAAATTGACAAACCCTTAGCCACCCTAACAAAAAGAAGGAGAGAGAAAACCCAAATTACCAAAATTTGTGGTGAAAAAGGAAACATCACGACAGACCCTGCTGAAATACAGAGGATAATTAGAAACTATTTTGGAAACTTATATTCCAGTAAAATAGAAAGCCCTGAAGACACCGACAAACTCCTAGACACATATGACCTACCCAAACTGAACCAGGAGGACATTCATGACTTAAACAGATCAATTACATGCAAGGAAATAGAAGAGGCCATCAAGAGCCTTCCAACCAAGAAAAGCCCTGGACCAGATGGATTCTCAGCTGAGTTCTATAAGACCTACAAAGAAGAACTAACTCCAATACTCCTCAAATTATTCCATGAAATGGAAAAAGAAGGAACCCTTCCAAACTCATTCTATGAGGCTAGTATCACCTTGATTCCAAAACCAAACAGAGACACGTCAAAAAAGGAAAATTTCAGACCAATATCCCTGATGAATATAGATGCAAAAATTTTCAATAAAATTTTGGCAAATCACATACAAAAGCACATTAAAAAAATAGTACACCATGATCAAGTGGGGTTCATTCCAAAGATGCAAGGTTGGTTCAACATACGGAAATCAATATACGTAATCCATCACATCAATAGACTTAAAGATAAGAATCACATGATTCTATCAACTGATGCAGAGAAAGCATTCGACAAAATACAGCACCATTTCATGTTCAAAACACTAGAGAAACTAGGGATAGTAGGAATATACCTCAACATGGTTAAAGCAATATATGCTAAGCCCAAGGCCACCGTTATCCTAAATGGAGAAAAACTGGAAGCATTCCCTCTAAAAACTGGAACAAGACAGGGATGCCCTCTCTCACCACTCTTATTCAATATAGTCCTTGAAACTCTAGCCAGAGCAATCAGACAGACGAAGGAAATTAAAGGGATACGAATAGGAAAAGAAGAACTCAAACAATCATTATTTGCAGACGACATGATTCTATACTTAGAGGATCCAAAAAGTTCCACCAGAAAACTTCTAGAACTGATAAATGAATTCAGCAAAGTTCCAGGATATAAAATAAATATCCATAAATCAAGTGCATTTCTATACGTCAGCAATGAGTCCTCTGAAAGAGAATTCAGAAAAACTACCCATTCGCAATAGCCTCCAAAAAAATAAAATACTTGGGAATCAATCTAACAAGAGTGGTGAAAGACCTCTACAATGAAAATTACAAGACACTAAAGAAAGAAATTAAAGAAGATCTTAGAAGATGGAAAGACCTCCCATGTTCCTGGATAGGCAGAATCAATATTATTAAAATGGCCATACTACCCAAAGCGTTATACAGATTCAATGCAATCCCAATTAAAATCCCAGAGTCCTTTCTTATAGAAATAGAAAAGGCAATCATGAAATTCATTTGGAAACATAAGAGACCCAGAATAGCCAAAGCTATCCTGAGCAAGAAGAGTGAAGCAGGAGGCATCACAATACCAGACCTTAAACTTTACTACAAAGCAATAGTAACAAAAACGGCATGGTACTGGCACCAAAACAGACATGTAGACCAATGGTACAGAATAGAAGACACAGAGAATAATGCACATAAATACAGCTATCTCATACTAGACAAAGGTGCCAAAAACATTCATTGGAGAAAAGATAGCCTTTTCAACAAATGGTGCTGGGAAAACTGGAAATCAATTTGCAGTAAAATAAAACTTAACCCCTATCTCTCACCATGCACAAAACTCGACTCAAAGTGGGTCAAAGACTTAGGAATTAGACCAGAGACCCTGCGTCTAATTGAGGAGAAAGTAGGCCCAAATCTCCATCACGTTGGATTAGGCCCCAAATTCCTTAACAAGACTCCTATAGTGCAAGAAATAAAAGCAAGAATCAATAAATGGGATGGACTTAAACTAAAAAGCTTCTTCTCAGCAAAAGAAACTATTAAGGAGGTGAACAGAGAGCCTGCATTGTCCCTTGAATGTGTATCTACCTTCCTAAATGAACTTCTGTCTTTGCCTTTGTCTGAATCATGATGAAATCCTTTTTGGTCTATGTGCCAAGAACCCCACTGGTCCTGAGTTCAGTTCCCCCTCGCTTCTGGAAACTCCTTGGATCCTCTCTGGAGACATATCTTCTCTGTAACATCTTAAGATAGCCTACATTCTCCCTTGAACGTCTATCTGCTTTTCTAAATAAATCTGTCTGTGTCTCTAACTGGCATATGCTGAAATTCTTTTCCATTTCATATGGCAAGGACCCCAGTTGTCTTGAGTTGAGGTTCCCCTTCTGGGGAACTCCTTGGATCTTTGGTGACAAAACCTGCAGTCACTTTGATCTTGGTTTTCTAGCCTCCAGAACTGTGAGAAAGTAAGTTTCTGTGATACTTTATTCTGACAGCCTTCATGGTCTAATAAAAAGAGAAAATGCCTCAAGGAGCCAAGAGTCATAGAATATTAAAAAGTGGAATAAATTTGAGAGATCATCTATGTGAGATGACATTTCTAAGCTGTCTCAATGGATCAATGACTGGGTCAGAACAAAAAACTGGATCTCCTGCCTCCCTCGTGCAGGATCCTTGTACCTGCCCCTACATCCAGGAGAAGGAATGCCTGGGGTGGGGGAGTACATCACAGAATGGAGACAGAAGTGGGGAGGTTGATGAAATAAACTCTATCCTTTCCACCATCTTGGATGAGTTCAACTTCTCTAATCAACTGGGGAAGCTCTGCTTTGAAGCTCACGTGCTGTGGGTGGCCTCGTGTGTTCCTGACATAGGTCATTCTTCCTAGGTCCCAGAACAGCAGAAGCTTTTTCATTTATTGAATAACCTTCTGTGAGAAAAGCACTTTGGAAAATTCAAAGATGAGTAAGATGTGGTCCCTTTGCTTCTGAAGTTTATAATCTGGAAGGAGCCATGGATGCACTCCAAACCAATGCTGATGTAGGGCAACTCAGGAAGGCGAGGAGTGCAGTGCAAACAAGATGTCGAGGACAGGTGAACATCTGGCTGGATGGAAGTGGGTGAGGAGAGGTCTGGAAAGCTGTTTTAGAGGAGGGTGTACTGGGGTTGAGCCTTGCAGGATGAGAAAGGGTATTTCATAGGCTAGAAAAGATTAAGAATACAATCCAGGTGGGGGGAAGAGTTGAGCAAAAACTGATGTCATTTCAAAACAGTGCAGAAGCCAAAGCCCTGTCATTCCAAAGGGTCCAATCATAGAAAATGTGAGGGTGGGATCGGAGATAAGAAGCATTCCAATGTCCAAATCCCAGCATTTGAACTTTTTTCCATGAAAATGGAAGCCAACGTACAGTTTAGTCCTGCTGAATTTGAAATGATAGGATATAGAAATCAAGATGTCCAGGTAGCAGTCATGGATTGGACACTATTCGAGAGAACATCTGTGACCATTAATATTTTAATGAGCTCTCCTCTTCACATACCACTAGCTGTCCTCAAGTGATTTCACACAAATTCTTTTGGCTTCTTCTCTTGCTCCCCAGGCCAGCAAAGGCTCCCAAGTGTTCCATCTTGATCTCCCTTCTGATTTTAACTCCCACCTCTCCTGGCTCAAGGGACATCTATGCTTGTTTGTGAAGATGAAACCTACAGGTGAAGGGGCCACTGTGGCCGTCCTGTGCCATGGGCAGCAAGGTATTTGACAGAGTCTCGCACAACTGTGCACAAGCCAGGGGGAAAGAGGTTGCTATGGCTGCTTATAGATGTGCAATCCATTGAAAAAGCGTTTTAACTCACCCAGAGTCAGGCAAGAGCCCTGGGGGGCCCCAAATGATTATTATCTCTAGATCCCAGAAATGGCTTTATGTAGAATCCCTGATTAATGAAAGGTGGTTTTCTCTGGTTGAAGTAAGACTGTCAGCTGAGAACCTGGTCTTTTGGATAAGGAACTTCTACAGAACCACTAATATTCCACAGCCCAGGGTGACCAGCATGGGCCAGGACCATGTAACAGACTGGAGGTTCCATCCTGTTGTGTGTGCATCAGAATCACATGGGAGCTTTTGCAAAACACTCATGTACATGCCTCCAGAAACAAAATCGAAAGCTCTGGGTGGAATCTGGCCATGAATTTTTGTTTTGTTTTGTTTTGTTGTTTTCCATGTTCCTAGTTAAGAACCACTGTCTAGCTCAGGTGCAAGCAAGATGCTCAGGCTTACTTTCTCCCTAGCTCCCATTTTTTTACTATTCCTCATTGAATTGCCCCACTACCCAGTTTCCACCTTAGCATTCCAGTTACAAAACTCTAGGGGAAATAATAACTCATCCTATCAAAATCACAGGTATTTATGGAAAATTGACTCTGTGTAAGGCACCATCCTAGATTCTGGTCTCATCAAACAAAGGGCATAAGAAAGGAATGTGCTAGAGAATGATAGAAGGGACTGACCTGGTATTTCCACCCTGAGGAGGGAAAGGATTTTAACGACAAATACAGGAATCCAGCAGATGGCATCAGAGAACACTATAAAAAAGAAGCGATTTGCAACAGCCACCTCTTTTCCAATGTGATTCCTCACTTCTGCTGTTTGCAAGGCAGTTTTTTGGATGGAACAGAACATAATAATATAGGAAAACACAATGATGAGAAATGCCAGTAAGTTCACACCTGTTGGGAAAAGCACATCTCTTAACATCTCAGGTGTAGAAGTCAGCAGTAAAATATTGGGGAACTCAGATGTTAAACATGGCACATCCTAAACTCATGCTTTCAAGAAGTATTCTTTTGTATCAGCCTAGGGGTATTCTGTTAAAATCTCTGAGTTTAAGGCGACAAGATAAAGGAATTGGATTTTCCAACCCAAAAATATGTCAAAGACATAAATCCTTTATGAAAAATTACAGACTTCTGAAATTCACATTTAGATATATTAGGAGGTAAACTCTAGCTTTTCTAAAACATAAAAAAGCTATTTTTATTTTTAACACTCTGCAAATTCAAACCTTAAGGGATTACTATAATCATATACATGTCTCAAAAAATAAACACAGCCCCATTTCCTTATCTTATACATATGAATAAGATAGCCTAGGAATTTATCATGAACAGATTTGCCTCAGAAACATTATTCCTCATGTAGTTTGCTCTTAAATAAAAATAATACATAGAACAAATATGCATATTTGTTTATTTTTCTCTAGGTTGCTCACAGTATTTTAAACTACTGTGGTTCAGAACCCTTTAGACTCATCTCATAAAAAGAAGTCAAAAGAAGTTACAAATTCAACTATATGAATCACTCTTTGGGGGCCAAATATATATTCACAAGATTCTCTCTTATCCTTACTTTCTCTGTGGTGTAGACTTTGTAGTCACTTAGTTTGCTTTATTCTTGTTGTATTTAATAAGAACCCTTAGAGATTATTTCATTCCTCATAGTGAACATAAAATTTGCACATATTTTCATAGTTGCTTAAAACATGCTAATATGAGCCTAGACTATGTAAGACTGGTGAAGTCCAGGAAAAATAATTTAAGTTCAAGGCTATTTTTTATCCAAAACACTTCATATTCCATGGAATCTCACTATAAAGCCACACAATTTTATAATTTATAAAATTATATCTATTTTATAAAACTGGTTTCTCTTAGGCCAGAAAATAAAATGACTATTAGAAAATAGTCCTCTGAGCTGGGTGTGGTGGCACATACCTGTAAATCCCAGTGGCTCGAGAGGCTGAGGCAGGAGGATCATGAGTTCAAAGCCAGCCTCAGCAAAAGCGAGGCACTAAGCAACTCAGTGAGACCCTATCTCTAAATAAAATACAAAACAGGGCTGGGGATGTGGCTCAGTGGTTGAGTGCCCCTGAGTTCATTCCCCAGTACCATAAAAAAAAAAAGTTCCTTTGTACTAAATTCTGAAAACAGACTTACAGAAAGGGTGAACATTTTGTGTTCTCAATATACTGTAGAAGTGGAAGGGTGTTAATAATAGAGGAAACTACACTACCCTTAAGTTTTTCCTCTAAATCTAAAACTTCTAAAATAAAAAAAATTTTTTTTAATTATATATTCTTAAAACAGAGAAAAATGTTCTCTAGAGAGAGCTCTAACATTTCTATCACATGCAAATCATGCATAGACAGACAATAAAGATGATGTTGACAACTATGTGGAGTATGTGAGTGTGTGAGTGTGTATGTGTGTGGTGTTACAATCTATTTATCTGAAACACATCATAGGTGCGTAACCACTTTTAGTGGACCCCATGCTTTAACTGGAAGATCCAGCTGTACCAAACTTCTTTAGTCCATCATCTGGGCCTGTCCCTGGCTTTGGGCCTCAGAATCCACTGTTTCTTCCTGGCACACGGTCCCCACACCCACTTTCCTCTGCCTTTACTTAGCTATGACTCCTCATCTTTTGGGCCACAGTTTGGATTCATTTCTACTGGAAAGTCTTCCTTGGTCCTTAGGTCTGGGACTCCTAGAACATCCTGTACTCTTCCAACATGGCATTTATCAGCCTGTGATGTAAGGACATGTTTATGTGTCTCCATCCTCCTCTCTAGCCACTGAGGTTTGTGAGGGCTGCATCTGTTGTACCTCTAGTACCCAACAGAATGCACAGCCCGTGGCAGATGCTACATCCATCCTGCTGACTCATTGAATGTAATGTAGTGTGCATGTGTGTCTATAAAGTGCACCTACATTAGGATTAAGGAAGAAACCAGTCATGAGGGATACTTATTGTCATCCTTATTGTTTGCATGTGATAGAAATGTTAGAGCTCTCGCTAGAGAGCATTTTTCTCTGCTTTAAGAATGTATAATTTTTAAACTATTTTTTAAATTTTAGAACAGTTTTAGATTTAGAGGAAAAATGTAAGGGTAGTATAGTTTTCCCTATTGTTAACACCCTTCCACTTCTACAGTACATTGAGAACACTCCCAGCCTACCCTACCCTGGGAGTGACATATCTATGAACAAAAGCTACCAAACAGGGTAGCCTGTGAAGAGTATTATCAGAGGGGTGGAAGGGGAGTATTTTGTTTTTTCAGAGGAGGGAGAAAAGGAGTAAACGGAAAAAAAGTGGAACAACGGTTAGAGCCAGGTCATGATAGTTGTAAGTGATTCATTTCAACCTGACCTTGAAAGTGGTAGGGAACAGTTGAAGGTCCTGAGCAGAGGGGTACACAGTCTTTGGATACACAGGGAGGTTATAAGAGGGATGGTGAATAGATAAATGAGAGGAGGGGAAGGCCTGGAGGTGGGAAGACTAGTATGCACTAAGCTAATTATTCAGGGTAGAGGCGGTGAGGTTTCAAACCGAGGGGATAGTAGCGGGTAGAGGCTGGAAGGAGCATGAGACAGAGGCACCGTTTGATGAATATTACTTGATGACAAAAAAGGACCACAGAACTTGTTGACTACACGCTGATGAGGAGAAAGAAGGGAAGGGGAAATGAAAACAATCCTGTGCTCTAGTTAAATAAATGACCTGGGATGGCCTTAACATTAAGCAGAATTAATACACATTGTGCAATAGATTTTTTTAAAAAAAACTTTAAGTTGCTAAATTTGTCATTCATTTGCAGCAGAGGACATAGGATTTTCTTTTCTTAAAAAAATTAGGAAGAATTAAAAAAACTGAAAAAGAGAGTCTTATTAGGCATCCTTATAGTGCTGGTTTGAAAGTTTCCTTTACCAAAGATGACAAGTCTTCCTGGCATTTCCACTCAGATAATCTCCTACTAGTGAATTTCTAGAATCTTATTATTATTTACTTAACTTATAACAAGATGGTTAAAAAAAAAAAAAGTGAATTCAAAAACTTGGGCAGGGCATGGCGGCACACACCTATAATCCCAGCACTTTGAGAGGCTGAGACAGGAGAATCATGAGCTCAAAACCAGCCTCAGCAACAGTGAGTTGCTAAGCAACTCACTGAGACCCTGTCTCTACATCAAAATACAAAATAGGGCTGGGGATATGGCTCAGTGGTTGAGTACCCCTGAGTTCAATCCCTGGTACCAAAAAAAAAAAAGAAAAGAAAAGAAAAACTTGGTAGGGTTTCAGGACTAAGCACTAAACTAGAATTCTTCCAGCTCATAGTAACTGTATACAAACATGAAATCAGAGGTATGTAAAGATAATAAAAAAGAAAATCCACAAATCCTGATAGCATGTCTTTGTTTTCTGCACTATATAATAAAAAGTTAAATAAAAGCTTCTAGAAATACATAGAACTTTTCTTTAACAAGAACATAGTCTTGAATATATCTGTTTACTTTCTGAAATAGACAAATCTACCTTTGCTGAAGTTTGTGGTATTTGTAGTAATATGATGTTTCTTTAGGAAATGAAGAATAGAATTTACCTAGGAAAATTCCAAGGGAATATTCTCTGCTTCCAATATCTTCTGTTTGGTCATAATAAAGTGGGAAACATACTCCATTTTTCCCATAAAAGTTTCCAAAATAATCCTCATTCCAAAAGGGAATTACAGCTATTAAAAATCCCACTGTCCAGATGCAAATGAGGATGATGGAGGTCTGTCGCTTCCCGGGGCGAATGTTACTGAAGGGGAAGACGATGACCAGGAACTTCTCCAGGGTTAAGAAGGTTAGCAGCAGGACAGAGACTTCAGTGGACAACATGGCCAGGAATCCCATGAGGCGGCATGGTAAACTCTCCATCCACAGCAGGGCATACTTCTGATATTGCCCTCGGTATTTTATATCAAAAAAGCCAATGAAGAACAAGTAAACACCCATCAGGCAGTCAGCACCTGTAGACAAATCAACGCAGTCGATAGTTCCCAGTGTCTCTCATTTTAATTTGCTGATTAGGTCTCTCTAGCTCCTTTAACCTGTATTAAATGAACTAATATAATCATCTATTGGAATGCCAAGAAGCCAATGGACTTCAAAATCTGTGCTATTTCTAAAGTTCCACACCCTGACTTTTTTTTTTTTTTAATTAATTTATTTTTTTAGTTGCAGGTGGACAGAATATCTTTATTTTATTTTTATGTGGTGCTGAGGATCGAACCCAGTGCCTCACGCATGCTAGGCGAGCTACCACTGTGGCTCATGCTACCACTGAGCCACAATCCCAGCCCCCCACACCATGACTTTTAAAAAAAAATAATTAAAAAGGGGGAGGGGGACCTTTTTGGGGGGAAGAGTTAGTTTTAAACAGTAAGCATGTATTACTGGCAGTGAATCAAAGGAATCATTTTCTGAGCTTGAGAAGTGTGGGTGTTACTATAATTGAAGTTAATTAAGCTTAGTTTATAACCCACAAAACTATCTCCCTAATCCATCACTTGACTTATCACTTTGTTTCCCCATTTCCACGACATAACTCCCAGGGGTAGGTCATTATAAGATTATGCAGTCTAAAATATAGCTACAAAGAAAACTACCATTATATAGCGAAAATAAATTTTCCCACCATCTATAGTTCATATTCAATGCCATTTGTTGAAGATCTCTCTATATCATATATATGCACAAACTATATGTCTCTAGCACACAGCTCACAGATGATATCCTGTCTACTTATATAAGAAAAATACTTACAACAAAGGATTTTGATGGACATAGCGTGAGTTGTATTTTCAGCTTTAATGAAAGATCTCATGCCAATGACAGAAAGATTTCCAAAGCAGGTAATGAAAGCTATAACCCAGACAAATATTCTGAGGATATTGTTAGCCAAGAGGTCCTCAAATGAAGAAATGCCGTCAGTCGAGGGCATACATATTCGGACATGGGGAGCATAGGAGCAGTATCGAAAGTTTTTGAAATAACTAAAGTCAAAGGGAAAAAAAGAGTCACTTTACAGTAATGATACAGAAACTACAGCTGCAGTCCTATCAGGGCTGCAACTCTAGGTTAGGTATGCATCTCTGCTATGTTTGTTTGCTTTTGTTTGTAGTGACTACCTAATCAGAGGGCCCTTCATGAAATAACATGTTACTCTAGGCAGTGTCCTTTTAGAGATAAGGAACCTAAAGGACATAGAGGTTCAGAAGCGGCTTGGCTGAGGAGAGTCAAGGGAGATTATGGGAATTTGAAATCTCAGGGGCTGTACTTTTTTCCATGTTCACACTGGATTATTCTCTCACTGTGTATTATTAGAAGTAGATTATCATTGCTAAATCAATCTGTAGCCAACATCCAGGGACTTGCACTGGGGATATAAGAATCCTACTGTAGCTCACTGAAAACATCCCTGACTTGTCCTTTGTATTAACAGTGAGGTCTCCTTAAAGTGAGTCCTTTTCCCTGACACGGACAGGAAGGGATGGTTTCTGAGACTAGGAAAATTCAGTCTCACTGGAGAGGGGAGGAGAAGCAGCCGCCTTAAACACAGATTACTTACCGGGGTCTGGAAGCACTTAATTTCTAGAGGAAAATACAGATTTATTCAGATTTGTTTGTGGTCACTGAATTTATGAGCTGGGGAATCTTGAAGTGTTGGAACTGGTGAGGTCATTTGGCTTACGGCCATCCCCCAAACCTGTGTGTTTAGGATCTTCTCCCATAAAACTAATTTCTTCTTCTTTCATTACCTCTTTAAGTTCATTTCTCTGTTCTTTTTCTTTCAGTCTAATCCTTTTTATTTGTGTTTTTTTCCATCTCCCAACTTAATTTCTATACAACCCAGTTAAACAAAGCTTTCCTTGGCCACAACAACATGGCCTGCTATCATGGGACCCTGTACTGCCTTGAGCCACCTTCTGCCCAGACCAATGGCATCTTCTAGTCCTCACACATGCCAGACTCAGGCCCTTCATAGATTCTTGCCTTTGATTTTCTGCTTGGAAGATTCTTCTCTTTTACATTGCTAGGGCTTTTCCCTCCCTCCATTTGGATTTGCTCAAACGCCAAATCACTTTGACTTCTACCTAAGTCATCCAATCCTCCTTCTATGCTTTCTTCATTTGCTTTATTTATCTTCATAGCAATTAATACCTGTTTATTTATTTGCTCGTTTACTGTGTTTCTAAAGCTAAATGGAAGCTCCTTGGGACAGACATTCTCCTGTTCCTCACTGTGTTCTCAGCATCTAGAAGAGTGCTTGGTACCTGTTAGGTACTCCACAGATATTTCCTAGATTTCCTAGCACGTGGGTGGTGGATAATTGAGAGCTGGGTGTGTCAGGCAGAGACACAGTCCACTCTCCTAACATTTGGTGTCCAATGAAAGGAATTTGGCATAGGACTTTTATTTCTTTCCTTTTCCCTGACACCCACTTGACCTCTTGGTTCTTTGGGGATTCCATTATTTCCACTGTCTTCTTTAAGTTCTTCCACTGTGACAAGATGGCAGGTGGAAGGGGTGGATGGGATGAGGTGGAGTTATTTCAGTGAGCAAAGGGACAGGGAAAATGAAAGACGTCACTCACTCAGCAAGGAACCAGCTGAGCTTATACTAGTTGGGTCCTCCCTGACTTTGACTTGAGGTCTATATTGAAAACAGAAGTTTCTCCATCGAGTTCTAAAAAGGGTGAACTTTTCTATTCCAAGAAAATCTCACCTCTGCCTGCAATAAGGAAATGATAGCCTCTTTAAATATTTACGTAATGGTGCCACAGGAAGAGAAATGAAAAAAAACATGTGGGTATGCATCAGACACCTGTCCATCACGCCTACTGTAGCACAGACATAAACAAAATGTTCTCCCAAAAGAGCACCTCCACATCAACACTTTCATCCACTTGCTGCACCCAACTTGTGATCTTACGAGTCCTCCCTATTTTTGTGGATAACAATGGTTAATTTTTGAAATCATGAACATATAGGTTATACAGTTGATAAAGAAATGATTATGTTATAAACACATATATTAACACAACTTAGTGCACTTTAGCCAAATATATTAAAGTGACTTAACAAAAACTACTATAAAGATTAATTACCTCCATTTTGTAGTGCACTTAGTAACAGTAACAACACCTGGAATTTATATAGCATCTTTCTTCCTAAGGGCTCAAATCTTAGAGCAGCCGACTGCTCATTCATGTGAGGTGAATTAATGTTTCCAGGTCGCCTGAGTACCATTTAGCCAGTGACTTCATCTTGTGTAATATGTGGCATTCTGGTACCCTGATCTCTTATTGGGCCTCAATTGGATAAACAGCGTGTTTCCAGAGAGAAGGGTCATTCATGTCGGCGCATCATAATATTGAACTCTATTTGAACAGGGACCAAAGGTGACAAAATTAAAAAGTTCTCAATAAAAAGACTTTTGTTGCATAAAAACACATTGCAGTGATACAGTAGACAGTTGACATGAGCACATGTGAAACATTTCACTATGTTTTCTTGTCCATTCTTTCATACATACATACATGTGAGAAAGATTCCTCATGGGTTGGAACATTCCTGTGTTTATATTTGGAATCTCTATCCTTTCCAGGTCTCTGGAAAATATATACAATGGGTTTAATGTTTTCAGGATTAAACTAAAAATAATTGCATTCTTTGTCAGGTACTCCAAATGTTTCAAACTTTTATGTTACTAGTTCAAATTAGGATGGAAATTTTATAGAATGCTTTCTTAGCATATTATCATTTCTATTTACACCTTCTCAAAGTTGGAGATGGTTTTGTTATTTCACAAGAAGAATTACATTCCAATAGAACATTTTCATTCATTTATTTGGTTTAAAGATGGCAAGGGACTCTCTACTTCTAGGCCACCGTGAGCTGAGCAGCTTTCCCCACCCCCACACACGCCCTTTTGCCTCACCTCAGGCCCATAGCAAATGGAATCAGCCAACTGTGGACTGAACCGCTGAAACAGTGAGCCAAAAATAAACTTTTCCTCCTCTAAGTTGTTATGGTCAGGTAATTTTGGTCACAGTGATGAAGAGCTGACTACCACAACTCCCAGTGACCCCCTTATTCTTACAATGCCCTCCCCTTGGAGTATGAATGGAGCCTAAGATCATGATGAGACATGATCCCTCACCGGAGGGCTCATACGGGTGGGCCTCATCTAATCACATGAGCCATGTATGTATGTATGTATGTATGTATGTATGTATGTATTCTACAAGAGCCATTTAAAAGATGAGCATTTAAAATGGCAGTATGAAATGAAGGTTGCTTTAAAAATAAATAGTGAGGGGCTGGGTTATAGCTCAGTGGTAGAGCACTTGCCTAGCAGTCTGAGGCCCAGAGTTCCATCCTCAGCAATGCAAAAATCAACCAATCAAAATAGGCAGAGCTGTCTTGTGAGTATGAAATTGTTTTGCAGTCTGAGTTAATAAACAATGCCATGGAAGTTGGAAAATTCCATTCAGGCTGATACTTCCAACCTGAAAAATCGCCAAAGTGAATTTTGTGGGAAATTGGATTTAAATATCCATTTCTTCCTGGCTTATGTGTCTTGAGTGTTGAAAAACCATGGAGGCAGCAAGAGAAGCTCCAGGTAAGGTCAATCATTTTCTAAGATAACAGTGGGAAACATAATTCTGTAATTGCTCCAGATCTCATTAGATACCCTTAAAGGGCTTCAGTGAAAACCCCTATACTCTTTATTTTTTGGTGCTGGGGATTGAACTCAGGGGTACTTAACCACTGAGCCACATCCCCAACCCTTTTTATTTTTTGAGACAGGTTCTTGCTAAGTTGCTTAGGGCCTTGCTGAGTTGCTTATTCTGGCCGTGAACTTATAATCCTTCTGCCTCAACCTCCTGAATTACTGGGGTTATAGGCATGCATCACCATGCCCAGCCCTATACTTTCAATTTATCCAGAAACTTTGATAAATGAAGATGCTTTTTAGACTGAATTAAGACCTCTTCAGGATGGTATAAATTAAGAGCTACTATGTTTTCATAAAAGAAATGAAGAAAGAACAATCTATAACAAAGGAAACCATTTGCTTTTAACATATGATTTGAAAGATGCCTCGATTTTTCTGTTTCTTTTTGGCAAATCTGAATAGGGAATTCTCAAAATGGTTCTGAGTTTCCTTTTGCCCATTTGGTCCTTCATAGGGGAGTCACCTTGCTCTCTGGAACTTGAGGGAGCTCTTATACTATCAACATATGATTCTAGTAAGAAACTCTGAGGCCTTGCTAAAGGTCCTCACCTTCTTTCTTTGCTTTCTATGTTCCTCTTTGACTAATCACAATTTTAACTTTATGTGGATGATGTGATGATGTGATTAATATCTTCTAATATCCTAAAATACAGAGGTCACCCATATCCTGAGTGCATAAAGCAGTATGATATGTGACCAACAAATGCTTGTGAAATAGATCTGAAAGTGAATCTTAGAAGAAAGGAATTAGTAAAGAAAGGAGAGAATGAAGGAAGAAAAGCATGGAGTACATGGTTACTGCTTTGACTTTCAGAAAGGTACCATGTGGTGGCTTGATATTTTGGCTTTCAGAAATATAGTATGTGGTACATAAAGGGAAGAATCACATTTTCCACACCCCAAGGTCTGTTCTTATATTTAAAACCAATGGGTTTTTTATATATTTTGTTTTTTAATACTCTATCTTCTTGAGAGCAGAAAGCGAGTCTTTTTCACCAGTGAATGTTCATCAATATCTGTTGAAAGAAAACTAAATCTTGCATTAATTTCCAATAGAAACCTATTTAACAAGAATAAAATGTGATATTAAGGATTAATCTTTGGAATTAAATGAAGAAATGCTTCAGGCTGAAATCAGGTAATAGAGTATGCTCTGTTTAAAACAACCAAATCAACTTTAGCCAACAAATGGTCACCTGGAGAAAGAAATCATGAAGTTCAAATAATAATGGGCAGAGTTTCTTGATACCATTGAAACCTAATATGATGGACATCTTAGATACTACACAACATTATTTATCTAAATGTTCATATTTATGGGAGAATTTTTACCTATTGAAAAGTAAAAATCATGCAATATAGACTGGTTTCAAGTAGTTTCTTATAGAAAAGGTAAAGGGGGAAAAGAAGGCAAGTCTTAACATAATTTGTTTTTTCCAAAGTTCTAGAAACAAAATTATTGCAAATTTAATTTTTTGTTAAAATCATAGGATGAGATTTTTCCATAATGAACCCAGTTTTCAGGAAGAAGAGATATATGTTTCAAACACAGAAAATGGCTTTCATACAACTGAATGGTAAAAAATGAGGCTTTGCTGTCATTCAGCACAATTGAAGGTAGCAGTGGTATTCCCAGTCACCTGAGGGTGCATGCTCCTGTGTGTGAAACACCCATCTAAAAATAAATGTGTCTCTAAGTAAAATACATCCACTAAAATGATAATGGACATAATTGTAATATTTTACTTACAGAGACTGAAGTTGTTTAAGACTTCCAAACTGGTTCTTGTGGAGATACAAAAGAGGATTGGATGACAGGTTCCTTTTTTACCATTGGAGGAAGGGGAAGAGAAGTATGGATGTTATTATTTTGGAAACCTAAGATGTTGCCATTTACATCTGAGGATCATGAGAAGAACTTACAGTTTTTGTAGAAGCTTCAGGTCTTTAAAAAGGTGGACGGGTAGCTCCATTATCATGTTGCTAGACAGATCCCTGTTGATGACAGTGAAAACCCAAAGCAATTACATTGGAAATAAGTGACACAGTTATCACTCTGCAGAGTTAATCGACATCCCATTTGATATAACAGAATATATGAATCCAATTTAATTAACCTGATAACCTGTTACACAACAAGGCCATGTGAGTCAGCCAGATGGATGTGTTTTCCATCACTTACAGACTTGTGACATTTCTTTCATCCAGTTCCTGTCTGGAATTTCCTCTCACACCCTCTCCAACACATCCTGGCTTTAATATCTGCCTTGATTAATTTCCTCTGTTTTAGGTACTCTTTGTACTATCACTCATGCTTCTGTGATTCCTACGTGCTTCATATATGTGATCTCTTGTTTATCCAAATAACCTTTTTGAGGTCAAGTCTTGCGTCTTCTATTTATTTTGCAGTCCAACTAAGACAGTGAGGACTGGCCACTCAGGATATAGCCACATAATCTTGAGTGGACACATTTTTACCTTTTTAACACGTTCTTATATAGGACTATTTTTGTGTAAGCAATTGAGAGTGTAGAGTTAAATATGATAGCATTGTTCAATCTGGAAAGAGCCATAAGGTAGTGACTCTCTAGTATGGGAAAGAGATATGCTGGAATCAGAAGAAATCAACACTCTTGAAGAATCCAGAATATCTTTCTGCGTCAGAGAAAATGTGAAAGATAAAACAGATGCACAATTGCCTAATTAAGAGTGAACAAAAAGTCTTAACTGTTCTTGGTACTTTGGAGCTGCTGACGGAAATGTGGGAGTTACAACTAAGACAGCTTTTTCCTTAAAGAAGCTTTCATTTAGAGTAACAACTAGGCCCAGTGGCAGGTGGCTAGGTCATTGTGGGCCCTACCCAAAAAAAGAGATTAAAGTAGTTCTCCTGGGATGCCAGTTATTTCCCATGAGAATGAGTTGTTATAAAAATGCAAACCTCACCCTAATCCCTCTCTGGCTTCCTGTCCCAACATGTGACCCCTTCTGTACATGCTAATTCCATAATGCTATCTGCCATGATGTCTTCACTAGAGGCTGAATCAGTGGGACAACCTGATCTTGGACTATCAGCTTCCAAACCATGGATTAAATATACCTCTTTTCTTCATAAAGTACCTAGCATCAGGTATTTTGTTATAGCAATAGAAAATGGACCAATACAATCAGATTATAAAACAAGGAAAGAATGAAGCAAGTGCTATCACAGAAGAGAAGACAGTAGGTAGAGGGAAGAAGCCATCAATCTTGGCCTGAAAAATTAGGAAATGTTTAAACAAAGCTCAATAGGTGGGGTAAAAGAGGAGCAGCTTTTTAGGTGAGAGTGAAGTGTGACAGGAGAAACTGATTCTTAGAATTGAATGTTGTCTTCAGGAGTCAGCAAGTGGTCCAACATGGGAGAAACAATGTGGGGGAAATGTAGTAAAAGTGAGCCTGGAAGTCCATGGAGAGAAGATGGGAGGGTTACGAATACACTCCAAGGCAGACTTTCACAGAATAGAGTCCAGGCATCAGAATCACCAAGGTTTGTTAGAAAGATCACATTTCAGGGACCCAACCTGGAGCTACCACATCAGAAATATCTCGGAGGATTCCTAGTAACATGCATTTAAACTAATAAACTTGTGATTCTTCTGCATGTTTGCAAATATTTGAGAGCCATGTTAAGGACTTTGCCAAACATCAGGCAATAAGGAGCAAGCTCATAAAGCAGGACAGTGGCATATTATGCTCTGGGTCATGGGATGACAATTATATCAGGGCCATGAAAGAAAGGCATAGAAGAAAGGCAGAAATGCTAGAAAGTTGGAAGAGAGAGACCAGGTAGGAGGCTTCTTTATGAAGACTTAACAGGGACATTTGCATCTGAGAAAATTTAGCACGTTCAGAGAGGCAGAGGACCAGGGAGCAGTCTTCAGACTCTATTGCCAAGAAGGATGCTGCAGCTACTGTGAGGCCAAGTCCAGGTGAAGGAGCTGGCAGTGGGGTAAGATGTGCTGTTAGTTTAGTTTTAAACAGTTTGCTTTTGAGGTGATATCATGACATCTAAGCACTAGGTCCTGCTAGGTAGGCATTTTGATCTGCAGGTCCAGAGAGGGGGAGCATACCTGGATCATGGCCCAGAAGGAGAACCACAGGGTATATGTGGGCCAGAGAGAGCATTACAATAGAGCAAGATGCAGGTGATCTCATAAGCCTAGACACTGCCTTTCAAAGTGTCAGATAGAAAAATAAAGCACACTCTTCTAGGGGAAAGAACTGAGGGGGCTCAGGTACTTGTACTTATTCTTCCCTGGGGTGAGTTTGATGTTATGATGGCAAATTATTCAACATTGTAGACTCAAGGCATATACATGCCTTGTTCAAGTTTAGTCTATCAACTTCTGAATTTCTTGAAGCTCAGAGGCAAAGTGGATTGAACTGGATTACTGGTAGTCTTAAAATTAGCAAGCTAGTATCTCTTAATTGGGGGATCTATTGACATGTAAAATGAGATGAGGATTAAGGAAATTTTCAAAATATAAACTCCATATCACTGTTTCCTTGAGTTTACACATAATATAAGCCTCTCTTTGTCTTGGGCTGCTGCCCCACCCCACCCCACCCCACCCTGTAACCCAAGTCTATATTCCTTTTTCAGAGCCTGATAAGGAATGGCCCCTTAAGGAAGTCTATTCTTAATGGGCTATCTTTAATTTTTTTTGTCATAAAATGATAATATTTTTCATTATGCAGAGGCATTTTGCATATTCTAGGTACTTAGTACATCTTTGTGGATTTGATTTATCATAATTGTTCATGAATTATTTTTAAAATTACATTTATTTTTTTCCTCCAGTCCTTTCTGGATTAAAAAGCAAGATGTAAAGAAAGGGAGAAAGGTTTCTTCAGATGTTAATTTCCATTTTAAGGCCCCAATTAGAAGGACCAGTTCTTTACCCTAGTTGCTTCGATTTGTAATTTAACAGACTTTAATTTCCAATGAAAACAATTATGTGGAGAGCAAAGCAAATGGTTTTAAAAGGTTTATATTTATAAAACAAATCTTTGAACAGAAAAAGTTATATGAGTTCCTTGAATATTTTTCAACGAGCCCAATCCCTGTGCTACAAAAGTCAATTTCTCAAGAGATAAGAATTTTTATTCCTCATGCAGTTATTATTGATATCATTTCAGTCAGTCCGTTATTCATTCAGCAAGCATTTTATTGTGAATTAACTATACTCCATCCATTAGAGATAAATGATCTCTGTGTTAAAGAAGCTCTGGAAAACTCATTTACTCCCAAACATACATACTCATGAAATCACCCAAAGATAATAGGTAGGGAGACTAGAGTAGGCCAACTCCATATTAAGCCCACTGTCTGATTTTCATGTGCTTCTGACTTTAGGAGGATAATGTTGATTTTCTTAATTGAATTTTAACATCCAATAGTCTACAGGATTTTGATTGCCACTAGTGGAAGAGCAGTCTCACTAGTCATTTAAATTTATAATCCTGGAAGAAGCAATCATATTCTTCCTAGTAGACGATGCTACTTACAGTTCTCCTAAATTTTTTAATGAAGAAAATGTCTTCTCTGGAACAAAATCAATTTGATTTCTAGGCAGAAACCTGTAAGACATGGCGAGAGTCAGCACCGTGGGTTTGCGTCTGCTGTTATAAATCAGTCGTCGTTGGGAGATGCCACTGATCCAGCTGTAATTTAAGAAGCCTCTTTTTGAGGTCTCAAAGGGAGGCATCTTCTGGTGTGGAACCTGAGGCAGGAGAGCCTCCCTGTCTCTCCAGGAAATGCTGCTGTGAGCAACTGGAGCTGCCGGTGTGGTCTGTAAAGCTGCACTTTGTTTGGATTCTGAATATTTTAGAAAGTGTCTCTTTCTAGTCTTTCTGAATCATTCTTTTCTCCAATCACCCATTCAATCAGCAAACATTACTAAGTGCTTACTATCTATGGAAAACTGTAATTAAAACAAACACAAAATACTTGTGTTTTTTTAGCTTACCAGTGTAAATGTGCCAATTGACCAATCCATCTGTCTTCCCGCCCCCATAACAAGCATAAAAGCAGCATTCATAATCACCAGTCAGAATCTTTGGCCAGTCAGATACATTAGGTTATTTTCCCTTTAGAATACGACCATATATATATCTATATATCTATATATCTATATATATATATATGTGTCTATATATATATAGATATATATAGATTTTTTTTTTTATTAGGAAGAGAGACATCAAGTCATGACTCTTTGGCAGTAACAGTTAACCCTTGCACAGCTAACCAATATTAATAGACATGATCTCATTTCACTGCTGACCTTTGGGTTAGGAAATGAACTTTTGGGAACCAGTGTAGTTGATAATCTACACAGAAATGACAACTGCCTTCCAGATCAAGGAGCCAGCGGGAGCGCCCCCATGGTGGGCAACTTAATGGAAGGCTCAGCTCCACCATCAAAATCAATAAATCAACCTGTGCACTCTCCTAGTATAGCAGTTCCAGACCAAGGCTGCAAACAAAACCCTCCTTAACATTCATTGTCAATTGTTTTCTTTGAATTTCCAAATCTATCAGGTTTCTCCTCATTCACTGAAGTGCCTTGGGTACTTACAGTACTGTGAGAGCATCGCAGGACAGAAAGGTAGAATTCGTAAGATACTTGATTCGATTGCCTTCCAGATCCCTGAAAGTCATGGAGGGAAAGTATTTTAAATCTTTTTGTATAAATCATATGTGGACAGATACTTTTTGTTGACGTAGTTGTTCTGGACTTTATTTTTACTTATTCCAAATTTTACTGTGCTTTTCTTGTAATTGTTGCAGGGCTTTAGAATTTATAAATGCCTCTTTTCTCTTTCCAGTTAATGTCGGAGCTTAATAAAATTGAGGAAAAAGGCAGCCTAACATTCGGTGAGTGTCTCTCTATTCTAGACACCATGTTATCAATGATAATATTGTCCTACCATCATATCTGCCTCGGATGCCCTTCTGCACACACCTGTGGTGGGTATTCTGTGGGGTATTATCACTCCCCATTTAACACCTGAGGTGCTTGGAGGTTCCCTTTCCTCTTTGTCACATATAGTAAGTGGTAGAACTGACCCAAATCAGATCTGTCTGAATCTAAAGCCCAGACATTTAACCGTGCCCAAGATATCCTAGATCATTTTATTCTCACATTCCTCCCAACATCAGGTAGATACTTCAGTTCTATTTTCCTGAAGGAAAAACTCAGGCTAAAGTTATCTTGCACTCACTGAACACCAGAGTCAGGCTATGACTCCTAGTCTGTGTGATGCCAAAGCACAGATTCCTCCCCTTGTAACTTCAATGATGCCAAGGCCCAGTGTGTTCTAGTGCATTGTGCGGTGGGAATGCAGCCTTGGCACCACCTGGGAATGTGATACTACTGCTCATTCTCAGACCCCACCCAGACCTACTGGGTCAGAAACTCTAGGACCAAGTCCCAGCCCCCTGTGTCTCAGCAAGTCCTCCTGTTCATTGTGATGCCCAGTAATGTCCATAAAGCACAGGAGGGAGATTTCATTCTGCCAGCAGATTCCTTAGCACAGTGGCATCCCATGTACCCTGGAAATGCCCTCCAGAACGCTTCTGGGCAGTCTTGCTTTAAGCAATGCAGGGAAAAAAGAAAAAATCAACTTTTCTGCCAAATTAAACTTATAGTCAACTTCCTATAAACTCTCCAAATATGCTAATAGCTATATTTCTGCTTCTGATCTCTTCTCACAGTCACACTAAAATCATCCAACTCTGTGTCATGTTCCTTTAAATCCAATTTTAAAACAATCTTGGAGATTCTTGCAGGAATTCAATATTATTTTTTTCATTCAAAAAGCTGTGATTAGAATAATAAATGATACACTCTTTTAGATGTCCAAATATTGCTGAGTACAACAGGAAAATGTTTTTCATGTTCTTACCCTTAGAACACATTGGAGTTGTGAAAGTAATTGTCCCACTTCATGGCAAGTGAAGAGGGAGAGAGACAGGCCAGGTCAGGCTGGGCCAGGCCACGCCAGTTTTCTCCTGCCTTTAAGTTGGAGCCATTTGGTCTGACTTCTCTCTGTTTTCTGGGCATAAGGACCTTTTCTCATCTGTGATCTGGCTGCCTTGCTAACTCTATTTTCACTGGACATCTATTCTGTCCTGTGGTGTTTTTGGGAACTTAACAGTAACAATGAGCGTGCCAGGAACTCGGGCTCTGAGGCTGGCTCCTGAGCTCCCTGCTGCTGTTACTGCCCATTGGCTGGGAGGCTGAGCAGGCTGGGGACCTCCTACTCTTTCCTGATTGTTTCTCATTGTGCAGATATAGTGTTCAGAGCCTACGTATTTTTCCACTTATTCTTTATTTTATTTTCATGGTTTTCAGACCTTATTTCTATTTTTAATAATGGCACACTTTTATGAGCCTTCTATTATTTTAAAAGCCTTTTGATAATAGATATAAACTTAAGTACATAGAAATAAAAGTAAGTAAATGCAATACTGTTTAACAGAATTTTAACAAGAAATTTTTAGTTCAGGGAGGAGTATCATTTTATGGGTACCAAGTCCCTTGATTGGATTATGAGAGGGGTTCTGGGGGCTGGTACATTCTGTATTTTCACAGGATGGGAAATCAATGGCTATAACAGCACGGCTGTTGTAGGATACCATTAAGATTCATGTAGCAAAGAATGGGTGGGTGGTGGTGGTGGTGAGGCCATAATGTAATTTAAATGAGTGTTTTACGTAAGTACAGCTTCTATAAGAAGTGGAAATGGCTGAGCACATCCATCTAACACAGGTTTACTGAGTACCTATTATGTGCTGGTCCTTGCCCAAACACTGGGGTACTGAAATCAAATATTTAATTTCTGCTCTTAAAGAATTTAAGAAACAGTAGAGGAGAGCTGAACAAGTAAACCAGTGATTAAAGATCATACTACCCTGAAATAGCTAGGTGGGGTAGAAAATGGGGGCACAGTAGTTTTGTAGGAGGTACAATGGAAGTAAAAAGGCAGCCACAGAAACTGGCTGGCATGCCAGGAACAGCTTCCCCAGAGGTGATATTTCAGTTGATTTTGGGAAGGAAATGTTGGAGTTAGCCAAAAGAATAAGACAGCCAGAGTTTTCAAATTCAAGGAACAGTATGTACTTAGGGAATTGCTTGCAAAACCAGTGGCTCTGTAAATCTGGAAGGAAAGGACATTGGAGGAGGGGCAGGAAAAGAGATTATACAGGGTAAGAGATGAAAAATAAAGGGAGTTGGGTGCTCAGGAGGAAGATTGAACCTCACTCTCACACCTTTGGGAGCCCTTAAATGATCTTAAAACTGGGAAGTAACATGATTAGATTTTTGATTTTGGGAAGAAATTCAAGATGGAGTTTCAGGAATTAACTTCATGGCTAGTTTTTGTATTCTGGGGAAATGACAACTTAAATCCTGAATGAATACTCACATCCAGTTGAGTTGAGGCATTTGGGTGCACATACGCTTGGGAAGAGTCTCTAAGTAGTTATTAACCATGGATCTTTACATAAAGAAAATATTAGTTAGAAACAAAATAATATGCCACCTTAAGAACAGTATTTTTACTATTCTACAATTTAGAGACTTGCATGCTAAAATTAATATGAAGAATGAAGAATTTATACATAACTACCCTTTCAAAGTGGTCTTTAAATAGGTAAATGACAAGGACTAAGGAGCAGCTGTCAAAGAAACCATGAATGAGATATAGCCTAGGTATCCATATTATGCAGCTTAATTTTATGATGTGAAACAAAAGTATGTATCTAGTAATAATTTTGAAGTTCATGATCATTTTCCATGTATTCTTCAAGTTTGCAAACATTTCCAGTGCCATACATCCAAAGATGCTTCTTAGAGGAAACATTAATCATTTATGACATTAAAGGGCCAGATTAGAAACCACATTAAATCTAAGAAGTGACAGTAGGGGAGACTTGGGGGGAAAAACAACTCATGAACATGTGAAGCTGCATGATTCATTTATGACGGTTTGGTCCCTTTTGATAAATGGAAAAGTAATGATGCTATATGATCAACTACAAAGGAACATAATAATCCCTTGCCTATAAGGCATTCCAGTATATTAATAAACAGTGAAAACATAATTATGAGAACAGCTTTGTTGGCAGAACAAAGATTCTGGAATTTCCAGTGACTGTTGCTGAATAAAAAAGCATATTTTTCTCTGTTAAATATGAAGTTGGATCCAGCTCCTGGGAGATTCAAATAGATTTAAATGTAGTTAGGATATAATGAAAATGAATAGGATATAAAACTGAATCTTTGGTCAACTGCTACAAATAAACACATGCCTCAGGACTTTAGGAAATTGAAGGGGATCCAAAAAACAAAAAAAGTCAACTAGTAGGCTTAAAATATACATTATAATCTAGCCAGCTGTTCCTTTTGACCCACAGGCAAGAAGAAGCAACACAGGAAAGGTTATGACTAATAAAAACTTTAGTGGGTTTGATGTTGTTTTAAAGCTTTTTCTGCAAGCCAATGTTAGATTTCATTGCAATTTGCAGACAGATGTATTGAAAGGGAGATGAACACTTACAGGAAAAACAAGGAATTTAATCCAGTAAACAACCGCTGCGAAATCCTGGTTATTGGATTGTCATCTAGAATTCTGACAAAACATATCAAAAACATTTCCAATGTTAGACACATTTCTGAAATAAAACCAGGAAAAATAAATAAATAAAAGGCCCATGCACCTGATCTACTCCTTCTTGTCTTTCCCTATTTGGTCCAGGGATTTCTTCCCTGAAAGTTTTCCTTCACCCTGTGGCTACAGCATCACTGTCATCCAAATTTCTGCAACTTTCATCCTGGCACTTATCAAGTTGGACCCTGATGGTTTGTTTTCTCTCCCCATATCTACTTTCTGCTAGACTCACAAGCCCAAGTTTTTTATCCTTTATCTCAGAATGCCTAGTACAGCACAATTCACACTTGTTGGCTGAATGTAGGCTCTAAAAATGCTTTGACTTTCTGATTGAATGAATGAAGAATGAATGCAAAAATAATTTTTAGGAAATTACATATGGCTCTTTGGTCTCATGATGTATTCAATAAGGTGTGTACAAATGATTGAACAGGTGTGAAGCCATTCATACGGACTTAGTAGGTGAAAGTGTAAACGTATTTGTATATTCAAACAAATGTCTTAGATTTTATAGAGTATTTTTTCTTTTGTAGAAGAAATTAGACTAAGGGGAAATAGATCACCTTCTCTCTTGTTGTCTTGGAAGCCAGGTGCTATTTCCTATTATTCTCAGGAGTCCAGAAGGGTAGGAAGAGGAGAAAGGAGTTACACTAAGCACCTACTATGTGCTAGGAGTTCTTCACATGGCATTTTATGTATATTATGTGATGTAATCTTTACGACATCCCTCTTACAAAGGAATTATGATTACAGCTTACAGATAAGAATAAAGAGGCCTAGGTAGATTAGGAAAGTTGCCTGGGAGATTAAGCATTGAGTCAAGAACACACAGGTTCTGGATGAAACCAAAGTCCTGTCTTTTTCCACTGGTCCAGGACAACCTGCAGAAGTTGAGCAAACCCACCCAAAGCCTTCTACTGCTCTTTGTTTATTGTCCTGGAGAAAGCACAGAAATATGCTATGAGAGTCCTAGAGATGCAGCTAGTGGCTCAGCTTGGACAGTGGTGAAATGCCACAAATTACCATATTTTCAGACTTTTCTCTGAATGCTCTGAGTAGCAGAATAAGTCCTTGACTTGCTTACTTTCTGGGTCAGTGGTTCCCAACAGAGGGCAACTTTTCCTTCCAGGAGACATCTGGCAATGCCTGGAGACAGTTTTTGATTGTCACAACTCTTGCAGGAGGAGGTGCCTTATTGGCATCTAGTGGGTAGAGGCCACAGATGGTGCTAAACATCCTAAAAATGCACCAGGCATGCTATTCTCCCTGTCTCCCTTGAACAAAGAATTACATGGGTCAAAATGTCAATAGAGCTGAGGTTGAGGAATCCTGCTTTTGGTGAACACTGGGGGAAAGGCTGGCTGACTTGACTCCAGCTTCCCTTTTACACAACCACTGCTTGGCATGCCATTGTCTAAATTGCTTGGGTTAAAGTGCTCCATATTGAGTGAGAATCAGAAAAATAAACAAGATATATCCCAACATGGAAACAGCACTGTTGTGTGTCATAAATACTATGATCATTTATGAGAAAAACAAAAGCTGGGATACTTACAGCCACGTTAGCTGATGTAAGTCTTTGAATACTCCAGGTCTGAGAGTTGTAATGCAGTTGTGATTGAGATATCTACAAATAGCATGGATGAGTTAATTATGCAAACTCAATACTCCATTTTAGTCACATGTAATTAGAATATGAGCCACTGATGATGATTGTGAAGTATGGACATCTGCTTCTGAAAGCATTTTGCTGGACGAGTAGAGGGGAAGACATCAAGGGATGATCAGAAGCTATAAATAACCACAAGTCCAGTGTGTTCAACACCAGGAGCAGGGCAAGAGAAAGGGCCAAAGTAATGTTCTGGGTATTGCATGGTAGAGTGTAAGAGTACAATAACTAAGTATGTGGGTAGCCAGGTGCAGTGGTGCATGCCTGTAATCCCAGCGACTCAGGAGGTTGAGGCAGGAGGATCGTGAGTTCAAAGCCAGCTTCAGCAATAGTGAGGCATTGAGCAACTCAGCGAGACCCTGTCTCTAAATAAAATAGAAATTAGGGCTGTGGCTGTGGCTCAGTGGTTGAGTGCCCCTGAGTTCAATCCCCAGTATCCCCTCCCCAAAAAAATATGTGGGTCAATTTTTATTTTTATCCCTTTTTGGTCACACCCTCAGTGGACCAATATTTTAGGAAAGCATAAGTTAACAAGGGTTAGAAAAAAAAACTAAAAATATTGTGGAAGTGACCCAAGATGGAGAAAAGTTATAGAGAGTCTTCATGTGGTTTTTTTTTTTTTTTTTTTTTTTTTGGTAGAATCTAAATCTTTGAATCATTTTTTCAGTGTAATAATTACTGTGAGTATTTTGTGATACCCCGTTCCTCCCATTTCTCTACAACCAAGTCAAACCTTGAAAACCTACCATTCTACCCTTTTAGTTTACCTAAATTTATGCCCATTATATAATCACAAAGAAGTTACTCACAATATTTGCAGATTATATAATCCGAAAAATGCTTTCCTGGATATGTGTCTAATGCAATTATGTTGAAGAAATCTGTCAGGAATAAGAGAGAAAAATCAGATAATTATGGTTTATGGACTTTGCTAGCTTATTGAATGTGCTGTTCACTTGAAGATTATTTGTGAAACTGGCTTATAAAGCCCGAAGTCCCATTTGCATGTTGGGGTTAGGTATTGTAAGTGTGAGATGGTTTTCAGTGAGTCAGTGCATGCTGTCTGATAGCACCTGTGTAATCAAATTTGGGCATCTCTGATTTGTACTGCTGAACTCTGGTTTGATATGTCAGAGGTGGGTATAGTCCTATTTTTGCAGATTGGAGCTATGGTAGCCCTCTTGTTTTGACTGGCAGGGGTTATTGGCCATGAGAGACCAATTAGCCTTTCATCTGAGCTTTCTCTCTCAGCACAGAGTTGAGTCTTTAACTGCTTATTCTGTTCCCATGAACAAAGGAGGTGGTCAGTTTTATTCTTTTCCATTTCAAGATGCAAAGTAAGAAGCACAAAGTGAGTTAGTGAGGTGCTCAGGATCCTACCAGTCATTGACCTGGGTCTAGTGTGCCCCCTTAACTCACAGGATTGTGATTTACTTAACCTCTGAAGCAACTTAACAATATACTATTGATTCAATAATAGTGCTTTCAGGATTCTTTAAGTAAACAATTTCTATCTCCTAGAAATAAGACAAAAAAAGGAGGTTAGCCTTGAATTCGTATTTTCTAAAGGTTGCCATGGGCAGGGACTAGTCACACAAATAATAGTACTTAATTACTACACAGTTTTCTGAATAGTTTTGATTTCTCTTGTTTTGTTTTGAATTTATTCCTCAAATATTACACAATATTGTTTTAATTGTCATAGTACCCCACTGAAAAATTATAGGCAGAACATGTGCTTAGTTAGTGTCTGGTTGCCCTTTGAATTTTATTATAAAACAATTATTCCCTGACAGAGCATTCCAGCATTTGCCTGCGCATCATGAACATGTTACACGAGTGCCAAGTTATTGACAGCCTTAGATCTCAAGGTAGCCAGGTAAAGCCAAGGTTGGTTTCCATTTATCAGCAAACCCATTCTTCTAGCCCAGATGCAGTACAAAAATTGTCATTTTCCTGGTGGACCACCATGTGGAAAGGATTGGAACTACAGAGCACACACATTATATCCATAGTGATACACAGAGCATCAATTTCAATGCTGAAAAGTAAATTTGAAACTCAGTGTGACCTTGTGTCCTCCCAAGCCCCCATCCTCTGCACCATGTCTGTGGGGAGATGCTTCATAGTGCAGCATAGATTCTGCTTTTGGTTTAAGGTTCTGCTATGAACAGTATGAACCCACATGGATCAATGTCTGTTTTAGCATGTTCAGAGCCCTTGGACTGATGTAATGAAAGTTAATATGGTGAATTAGGTTACAAAAGCAAATGAGAATAGAAAAAGAATATCATACTCCCATAAAGGTATATTGAACTTTCTTTTAAATATAAAATTCATTACCTAACTAGTGCTATTTACATTTTATTTGAGATGATTAATCAAAAATGTAATGCATATTTTACATACATCTTAAGAGATGGGTGCAGTTATGAATTGTGAATTTGACCTTGTGCTTTTCTCTTAGAAGTCAAAGGCAATAAAGAGTAAAACCCACCGTCTGCATGATTCATCGGATGTGCACAAACTATCTCCCTTCACTGACATCACTTAAGCTCCTTAATTAATAAAGAGCTTCCACTCTAGTCTTCTACTCAGCAGGCTGGCTGCCTCCACGTCTAGACCTAGAGTCTCAAGTCTCAGGTCTCAGGCATAGGCTGCTGAACTTAAACTCCATCCTCAGTATCTACTTTCTTCTTTGCTGAATAGTAGCTTAAAGAATGAGAGGAGAAATTTGGAAACATGATAATTTGGTGAGTGGCAACCTCCTCTTATTCAGAGCTTAGACATGAACCCATTTAATACACTTTACACTGAACGGCTTTTCTAAGAATAACTTACTGCTTCATGAATTCCTGCTGTTTCAGCTGTCAGGACTTTTCAAGCAGAAACACCAGGAATTTATGTACCTGAAACTAAAGCAAATAAATGCTTTAATGACATGCATAGGCTATTTTTTAATGTGACATTTTGTATTCAAGAGCTAGGCAAACACCTTGAATTACATTTTGTTGCCAATGATTGCATTTAACAACAGTTTAAGAAGGAATTCCTAATTTATATAAGGGTTGTGTTACAATGAGGAGGAGAACTTCTGTTGGTTTCCATAGTAGCAGTGATAAAGTATTAGAGTCAATCCCATAAATTGTATTTTATTTCTCTGAAAGGTCATCTGAAACTGCTTTTTCTTTCTCAACTTTAGGAAGTCCTGACATTTTAAAAGATTATTAAAGTGAATAAATTGACCAATGATAAAAGCATTCAGAACAGTTAATCAACATTTATTCACCTGACAATTAAAATTTAATTTTGATTTAGGAATTTATTTTTCCCAGTGCCTACACAACCTCAACTTCACTGTATTTAGAACATTCCTGACTAGGGATTTGCTTGACATTAAATTCTGTACTCTCTTAGGATAAATCCCAATATAGCCTAAAGATGCAGATGAACTTTATTCAACAGAGTCAAAAACACAGGGTTTTGCATGCCTTTCTCTGCTAAAATTGAATAAAATCTAGATTCTTTCACAGGTATTCAGTCTCTACAATTATGATTAAATGACCTCTACAGAATTTGCTACATTTATAGAAATTTGTTTTCTTTTGGCAAAATGCTCGGTTCACCCTTTTCCCAATATCCTTTCAGTGTTCTTTGTTCATACTTCTTTGTTCTCTCTTCTAAAGCTGCTTCCTACCTTCTCTTTAGTCCTACATTTTGGTTGTCATTTATTGGGGAAATAGTCACTGATCCTGACTATGTCCATAAGTATGTTATGCTATAACATAACACTGCAGTGGAGTGGAGGTACCTGGTACTATATGGTAGGATGAGAGAACCAGGAGCACCTCCAACTCAGAAGGTGAGTATGGTGGCCCAGGAGTGTTTCCTTCACAAACCAAGGATGAAAGTGAGGGTTTCATAAATCATAGTTGACCCATGGCATGTTAAAAAAATGAGAAAGAAAAGTATACTGTGGGAAATAAAAATGTACTTCTGGTGATATCATAGAAGTAAGAATATCTTAAAGAAAAGTCTAAGCTGGCCTCCTAGGACTTGTTTTATCATGTTGTGAGATAATGTAAAGAAGTAATAAGCTGGGCATGGTGGTGCATGCCTGTACTCCCAGAGGCTCAGGAGGCTGAGACAAGAGGATCAGGAGTTCCAAGGCAGCCTCAGCAACTTAGTGAGGCCCTAAGCAACTCAGTAAGACCCTGTCTCTAAATAAAATACAAAAAATGGCTGGGGATATGGCTCAGTGGTTGAGTGCCCCTGGGTTCAATCCTCAGTACCAAAACAGAAACAAAAACAAAAACAAAAAAAGGGAAATAACAGCTTATTTCTCAACTTCTCCTTTGTCCTTGTCTGTCACAGAAGGTGGTCTCAGGACTGAAGTAAATTGAAAGGCTGTGGAGTGGGGGTAGGTAAAATCCAAGATAGAATTTGTTAACCAAAATGAAATAAAGCCTTCTGGTTTGTACAATTTATCTCAGCAATTGAGAAACATGAAAAATGAGAACATCAAAGAATGAACAATTAGAGAAGTCTGGAGCAGTTGGAAAATTAAAGATGGCCAATGTGATTTTGATTTTTCACAAGGAGAAGAAGTAGGTTTTACAGGTTAGAGTGGATGCGCTCCATGCTGGTCTGGTGTGCTCATAGAACAGGCTATTTCAATGTTGTTTCATGAGCATCTCAAAAACAAAGTGAACAGGACAGTTCGTGAGAAACAGGTCATGCCCAATTAACTTCAATTTCTTCTTCTTCTTTCCTTTTTTTCTTTTTTGGCACCAGGGATTGAACTCAGGGGTACTCAACCACTGAGCCACATTCCCAGCCCTATTTTGTGTTTTATTTAGAGACAGGGTCTCACCGAGTTGCCTAGTACCTCGCCATTGCTGAGGCTGGCTTGGAACTCGCAATTCTCCTGTCTCAGCCTCCCAAAGTGCTGGAATTACAAGGGTGAGCCTCCGTGCCCGGCTCAATTTCTTCTTTGAAAGACTGACCAGACAAAACCGTGGGATAGATACCAGTATGTCTATAAGGCACTGATCAAGTGGTTTGTGATGTTTTTATAGAAAGAATAAAGAATTATATAGTTCTTGTCTGAAGGATGATGATGAAGGCAGTGGAAAGATAATTTGACACTGTCTTCTTCAATATTTTAATCCATTACTTATGTAAAATATTGGGTTCATCTTATTTGCACATCATAGAAATCTGGAAGGAATAAAACACATGTTGGATGGTCCAAAAAGAATCCTATTTAGTAAGAAAATTGAATCTATCAGGATGAAGCTGACTAGTGATACATTTAAGGACCCAAGACTGCCTCTCAAGTACTAAGTGTACAAATACAGGAGGGAGGACACATTGCCTAGCAGTGACTCAGATGGCATAGAATTAGGAACCATAGGGGCAAGATCAACAGGAGTTAGGGGAGGTAGTTACCAGAGGTTTTCCACATGTCAAGGAAGCACTCTACCTCTGAGCTACACCCTAGATCCACATTATGCATTTAAAACTTTGTTTCTTTACTCTTTCTCCATTGTAGTTTAAGCTTTTTATATTTTATTTAGAGACAGGGTCTCACTTAAGTTGCTTAAGGCCTCGCTAAATTGATGAGGCTGGCTTGGAACTTGCAATCTTCCTGCCTCAGCCTCCTGAGCTTCTGGGATCACAGGCGTGCACCACCTTGCCCAGCCATACATGGTTTCACTGATGGTAATGATACTCTGAGACTGGACCATATGGGATAAAGCATCCTAAGGAGCACAGTCAGAAGGTTTGAGCCAGCTATCTGGCTCTGGGCAAACAACCTTTCTTCTCTAAGAATGGGGTTCACATTCCCACCTATCTCACCAACTTTGAGGACCAAAGCCCAAATAAGGATTCCAAATACTAGAATTCTTTGTAAACTTTAAAAAGTGATATCTAAATGAAAGGAATTGTATTTTATTCCCTTTGCTGTATCTTGTCTATAATAGACACTTAGTGTTTTTTTTTTTAAGTATTTTTAATTGTAGATGGACACAGTACCTTTATTTTATTTTACTTATTTTTATGTGGTGCTGAGGATTGAACCCAGTGCCTCATACATGCTAGGCAAGCGCTCCACCACTGAGCTACCACTCCAGCCCCTACTTTGTGTTATTTGATGAGGGTCTCATAATCTCTTTTCTGTGAGTTTCTGGGAGAAATAAATTACCTAGGAAGCATCAAATAGATTGCATGGAGAAAACCTGCTGGCTGATATTCAGGTCATGATGTGATACCTGAAATTCTCAGACAAGGTAGAATTAAACATTTGCTTTAGAAGTTGCCAGCTGATCTTGGCAATGAAGGTTAATTTCTACTTTTTTTTTCACTAGGAAAATATGGGACTTGAATTAATCTAGTGCTTTCTTATGCTCCCCTTCAGTGGGCTAGCAGCTACCACCCCAGGGAAGTGCTGATACAGAACAAAGTACAATCACTGGACAGGGAAGAACTTGGCCTGAGAAATCTAATTTTACCTCTCCTGCCTGATCCTCTAGTGACTCCTCTACTTCCCCAGAAATTGGCTTTCCCTGTATTAGGGGGCCAAAGGTAAAAGAATGAATCTGCACATGAGTTGGTAGAAATACAGAACAATTTCCTTCCATCCCTAGATCTTTTTTGTTATAAGAAAATAAGCACTGGTTTGGGCATGAGAAGACCTGGGCTGTACTTCCAACTCTTTCACTGTCTGGTTGTAGATCTTAGATGAGTCGTTCAATCATTGTAGATTTTAGTTACCTCATGTATAATAAACAGATCTAATTAGATATTCTTGCAGCTTCTAGGACACTTGATGATAGAATGTGCTTGACTGTCCACAAAGGCCCATGTGTTCAAGGCTTGGTCTCCAGCTTGGTACTATTAGGAGTTGGTAGAACCTTTAAGGGGTGGGGTATAGTGGGAAGTCTTAAAGTCATTGAGGGTGTTCTGTTGAAGGCGATAATGGGATACCAGCCTCTTTTACTTCTTCATTTGCTTCAACTTCTTGATCATGAGGTGAGAAATCTGGTTCTTCCAGGTGCTTCCACTATGATGTGCTGCCACAGGCCCCAAGCAACAGGGCCAACAATTCATGGACTAAAATCTCCAGAATAAACTTTTCATGGATTGAACCACAATACATCTTTTCTCTTTATTAGTTGATTATTCCAAGTGTGTGTTATAGTGATGGAAAACGAACTAACAATTTAACAGCTACTTTAAAACAAGATGTTCTCCCCCTTTCTTTCTGCTAATATGATTTTATTTTTTCTCCCTTGAGCATTATTCAGGCAATGCAAGAACAATATTGATCCACAGAATGAACATGCTGTGATTTTAAAGAATTTCCAGGAAGATCAGAAGCACTGTGGTTAAGATTTCTTCTCTAGGGGAGCCTAGAAACCCAGAGCCAATGCACAGATACACCAGTGTGACAGTGACAATGTTCCCACAGGTTCTCAGATGGAGCAGGGGTCCTAACGGCAGCTGGGATTTAGAGAGGTGATCTTCAAACTCAAGAAAGATTGAGTATCCATGTTCTTACAAGACCACCTGGTAGATTTCCTTCACTGACTTCCTTTCTTGTATGAGGGAATTTGTACTTCAGATTCATGAATGTGGAATCATTGATGGTATTTCCACCCAAAGATGCAGATCATTTTTTATGTCTGAGAGTGTATTTAGCAAATTCCATATAGCTAGAAACTTGTTCTTCTATGTTGTATGTCAAAGGATAAAACACCAAGATGAAGATACCAGCAAGGACCTTCTAGCATGTATAGCATTACCTTGCTGATTTTGTTATCTAGACTAATGGTCCTCTTGGCAGGTATAGCCCTCTAGTGCTCCAGGGGGACTGGCCAGACACTAACCCAATTTATATGAACCTGTATATTTTCCATCTATTAAATATGAAAATGAGGTATCCCATCTGGCTGATAGGAATGTCCCTTTTCCCTATCCAATGCAACTTTTCCATTAAATTGCTTCAGTATGAAGAAGTTGGTAAGCTATTCAGCATCATAAAGTTGCTTAGTAAGTAAGGTACCACAGAGAGGCATACAGATAATAATAAGAGATAGTTCATGAAAACTGTGGTGGAAATTGATGATTCATCCCTAACTTCCAATAGAGACCACCTCCAGGGATTGTATTTTCCAATCCCAGTTATTTTTCTTGGATGACACTGGAGCTATATCGGCTCCTTCCTTCTCACTGAATTCCATATGCTGACTATGCACCACTACTTATTGATTTTCTCCTTCCTCAGATATGCTAATATACTGATTATAATAGAAATGTGTTTTTGCCCCTATTACCCTGAGGAGGCAGTCTCTGTATTCTATCACAGATTTTAAGTGATCTGACTGTTCTTGTCTACACTTTCACTCTTTTTCCAAATTAAACAGTACATTGTAGTGCCTCTGCATCTGCAACGTTATTTTCCAAAACTCCTTAAGGAAAAATATGGAACTATGTATTTTCCTATTGAAATATTTTATTTCAACTCTAAGTTAACTCTTTGAAAAAGTTTAAATAAAATCAGTGCAGCTACTTTAAGTTATGGAATGGAAAGATACCATACTTTTAAATATTTTATTTTCTAATCTTAAATTTACAAACAAAGTTAGTGATAAAGATGATAAACTTCATGTTTCATTTTGTTTTTATAAGGGTTTTCCCATAAATACACTATTAATAGATACTTACATCTTTTTAAGTTCTTTGTATTTGTTGAAAACTTTATCTGGAAGACTGTGGATTTTGTTTTTCTTTAGAGACCTAAAATAAAGTAAAGAAGACTGTATTATGGATTTTAATGGCCAACTAGACTCTTCTAGAAGCTGCATGACTGGCAAGAAAGTATTTGCTGATGTTCCATGGTATTAAACACACATTGGAATATGACTGTAACTGAAAACTTTTCATAAAGACTTCAGAAAAAACAAACAACAAAAATGAAGGTACAGTCATGCCTGGCTTAGTAATAGGATACAATATGAAAAGTGTGTTGTGAGGTGATTTTGGCATGGTGAACATGATGCAGTGTGCTTACAAAGGAGGTGTATGAAGTCTAACAAGGCATACTACTTTACAGTTAATTTTTTAATGGTGACAATATAAAGTATAGGATAGCAAATACTTAAACCAGTAGCATGGTCATTTACTATCAAGTATTGTACACTATACATAATTGCATTGGGCTATGCTTCCATATGAGTGGCAGCACAGTGGGTTTATTTACACTAGCATCACTAGTAATAGCTGTGCTAAGATACCACAATGACTATGGCATTCCCAGGCAAAGGAATTCTTCAGTTCTATTATAATCTTATAGCACTGCCATTGTACATGTAGCCCACCATGCATCTCATGACTGTAGTTTACGAGTACTTTACAAATTTAGTCAGTTAGTAGAATAAACTGGAAAGTCTATATTGATTGGACTTTTTCTTTTACTCTCTGGATAAGTTAATAAATCACAACAACCCAAACCAAAAAAAACACAAAGATCCTAACTAATTCAAACATGCTCAAATGATGACATGATAGCGGAGTCCTGAGGCTCTTGAAAATTTCTGGCAAAAAGCAGAAAAGCTTGTAACATGACAGAACTAGCTCATGGGTTTTTCTACCATCTTGGATGAATTATCAACATTAAAAATGAGATGGCATAAGTGAGTATGTTTCCTTTTCAACATTTCGGCACAGGCACATTACTAGCCATACATAAATCAGAAAGTAATTGAAAATAAGTGCTCCAGGCCTCAGGCATTTGTGAGCTGAACATTAACAGGTCTAATCTAATGTACAGTGTTGAAAACATGTACCCTCAAAGATGAAGCATGTAGAATTCTCTGACTACTGGTTTTAAATGGAGTTTCTATTATTTTTCTGATATAACTCCACTGGAGGGTTTTCTCTGGTTTTCATGTGACTTTAGGGACAAACATCATGTAGATCCTGTACTCACAGTAATGTCACATTGGTAGAAATCACAGGCACAGACTGTAGGTCGGCATTTACACATTCCAATTCGGTTTCTTTGCAGTCACAATGTTGTGGATACTGGTTTAGAACTAGGAGCAAAATGGAGAAGGTTTTACTTGGGAGAAAAATTGCATTTTTGTATTTATGACTTTACTAGAATAACAAGCTTTGTCCTCTTGTCATCAAATGTATAAAATTTCCATCTGTTGAATGGACTTATAATAAAAGCAAATAAGCATTCTCTCCTAATATAGACTAGTGTGGTGTTCAACTCAGTTCTAGCTTCCAATGGTGGTTTCAGAGGTATTTAACAGGTCAGTAAAAAGAAATCACAGACATGTTAAAATAGTTTGGCATCATACAGTAAAACAAGACTATATTCTTGTCAATGAAATATATTAGTATGATTGAGTAAATCTTAGTGGAAATGATTGGGCCAGGTCCATTCAACAGCATGAAGTAGTCACTAACTAAATTCTTATTAAAATTTATCTTGTATTTTTTCCCCTGTCAAACTTAGACCTGTGAGAAGAAGAATTAGATGCAGATTCTGCCATAGCCACTAATGTGCCTTATTAAAATAGATCCAGTCAGACATCCTTTCATTTTGGTTCTTTGTTGTTTTTGCATAATTAATTTTTAACATTGGTTCTTTTTAGATGTACATAACAGTAGAGTGTATTTTGACCTATCATGCATACACGGAGTAGAACTTTTTCCAGTTAAGATCTCATTCTTGTGATTGTACATGATGTGGAGTTTCACTGGTGATGCATTCATATGGGAACATAGGAAAGGTATGTGGCTCTTTGTTTTTCATCACTATGAATTTGAAAGTGGAAAATAGAAGTCATAGAAGTTGTTTATAAGCTGAGAAAACCAAAGATCCATCTATCTAAAGCATTTGGAATACAGACAACATCTTCATAATTTTCTCTGAAGAAACTTACAGAATGATTAAGATAGTGGCCTACAAAGGAATGAGGAATCTGGTGAGACAAGGCCAAGTTGGTCCGTGGGATGATAACGGTGTTTACGTGTGTCTGCTTGTGTTAGAAGAAGAGACAGAGGGGGAGGAAGGAGAAGAGAATATTTCTGGAATCTTTGATTTTTTTCACTGGCCCTATGAATATTTGATTTGATGCAGTTAACAAAGTGAGATTTGATAATTTTAAATTTGTATCTTTTTCATTATTTATTTAAATATGATTGTAAGTTCTTTCTAGTTGTCCTGCTTCTTTTAAGGATCACTTCAAGACAAATGTTATTTTACAATGAGTTTTAGTAGTAAGGCCAGAAAACTTATTATTGAGTACCTACTTAATGCAAAAGATGCTTTTAGTGTACGAAGTTTAGAAAAAATTTAGTTATTTATAGCAATATGCTAATTAGCTCAGATCTCTAAAGATAATGTTGGTATGCCTACTTCAGTGTTTGTTCACACTGAGAATATTATGATCATACCTTTGGATGGGAAACCTGTGGTTAGAAAGTCTTCTTTGCCAATAAAAGGAATTTATATGGTCAAGCTGTGTGTTGTCTAAAACCAGAAATGTGGGTATAACTCTTTACCTTCCTGCTCCTGCAGCCTGGTCTGCTTGCAGGTTTTGTGAATTTTCTGAAAGGTCTCTTGCATCTCTCTCTCTCTACCTCACCTGTCCCTATGGCATTTTCTGGCTCAAATTCTTAGTGTTTGTCCAGAGCATCATAATACACGTGATAATCAATATCTCCTTTTTTATTCTTCCTGCTTAATCAGTACGATGGACATTTTGGCCCAGATCGTTTTGTTGTTGTAAGGGCTGCTGTGGGCATCATATGATGCTCAGCAGCATCCCTGGCCTCTGTCCACTAGATGCCAATACCACTCACCCTTGCCTGGCTTGGACAACCAGAAATACCAGCAAACACGGTCCAACATAGTTGTCCCAGCTCAGACTCACTATTCTCACTCATTCTCTGCAACTCTGATGGAGGAATTTTCCTCACATTTATTTCTGATCATGTGTTCTCTCTCTTTATTAAAAAAATAGATAAAATAAAAACCTAACCCAAACCAACAAAACACAAAGGTCAACAACTTTAGTGATTGCCCATGGGGTACAGAAGTAAGTTCCAAACTGGGATGTGTGTGAGTCAACCCCTTGTAGTTGAGGAAAAAATATAGAATTTTTGGTTACATTTATTTTATCTTATCCTTTTAAATTTGTATACATTATATACAATTAAGTATATAATAAATGAGTTATGAAATAGCATTGTATAGCATAATACAGTCATCCCTTGGTATCTGGGGAGACTGGTTCCAGGAGCCCCATGGATACCCAAATCTGTAGATGCTCAAATCCCTTATATAAAATGGTACAGTATTTTCATAGAACCTACACCCACTCTCTTGTATACTTTAAACCATCTTTACATAACTTATGATGTCTTATAATACAATGTAAATAATTGTTATATTGTATTGTTAGGGAATGGTGACAAGAAAAAAATCTGAACAAGTTTAATAAAGATACAATTTTTTTCGGAATATTTTTGATTTACAGCTGGTTGAATCCAGTTATAGTACTTATGGACAGGGAGGACTGATCATATACTGTTAGTATAGTATAATGCATATCATATTATATAAAATGTATGTGCATATAATATATACATATAATATATTCATATATATATGTATTATTCTGGCTATAATGTGAAGCATGTGTGGGCTGGGATCACATCTTAGTTGCCACTGTACTTTCAATGCCTAAGGGGTTAGAAAGTATTGGGTGCTTAATATTTTTATTGAAGGAGACAATTAAAGGGAATAAGAACCTTACTATTTGTCAAAATTATTCAATATCCATATATTCCTATAATCATAGACTAACACATAAAATACACATGAGTGCAGACAGTCACTTTCTTCTATCTTGTTTAGTCCCATGGACAGATGGTAGACTAGTTGGCCAGTGAAATACATTGAACTGAAATTAAAATTCAGAAGCAAATTGATTGCACTATAGTAGTCCCCACTTAGCCACAAGGAATACAACCCAAGACCTCCAGTGGATGTCTGATACCACAGATATTACCAAACCTGACATATATATATATATGTGTGTGTGTGTGTGTGTGTGTGTGTGTGTGTGTGTAATATATAATGCTTTTTCTATACATATTTACTTGTAGTAAAGTTTAATCTATAAACTAGGCCAGTGAGAGATCAATAATAATAAAATGAACAATTATAACAATATACCATATTAAAAGTTATGTGAATGTGGTCTCTCTCCAAAACATTATCATTATTATCTTCAGTGCTGGGGGTCCAACCCAGGGCCTTGTGCATGCCAGGTGAACACTCTACCACTGAGCTATACTCCCAAACCCCCAAAATATGTATTTCAGATGGCAGTGAAACATAGGTAGGGGGAATACTGTACTCATATAAATACATGCACCACAAATCACGTTTTTTGAAAAGCAGATACTGTCGTTGAATCAATACCACTTACAGCACTCCTGTGTTAATGTCATGTTATTAACATTTCCAAGGACTGTGCCAAATATGGTTGCCCATCCACTAGTGTCACCTGTGAAATGGTGATTAATATGTGTCAGTTATTCTAGAAACCAGAATCATATTATAAAATAAAATTATCAAAATTTAATAATGAAATGAAATGAAAATTTGTTTAAGTAATAGAATGACCCATATTATAAGTACATAGTAAGGGAGAAAAAGCTAGGCAAACATTGTGGGATTTTCCTTTTTTATAATTAACAAATATTTCACACATTTTTATCATAAAATAAATAACACGTGGATATAAGTATTTTGCCGAAGGGTCTTGAAGTAATCACCTATTTCTAATCCTGATCTTTTAAATGTTTGACCTTAATTTTGAGGACCTCAGAAGAAAATAAAATCCGAATTTTTTTTTTGTCATGTAGGCACTGCCCCAGGTTTCTGCAGACACATGCTTGATAGATGCAGTAGATTCTGAAAAATTTATGTTGCCTGAACTTTTAAAATTCTATTTTGTTTTGTTGCTAGGAATTGAACCCAGGGCCTTGTGCATGTTAAGCACATGCTCTACCCGTGAGCTACACCCCCAGCCAAGTGACCTTTTTCAAAAGCAAAAACAAAGTTCTCATTAATAAAGAGTGTTAAGTCCTGTTGAGAAAAATTACATTTCCTCAATTTGCCATGAATAAGTGTCAATTTTCCTATATTCATATGATCTGTTACTTACCAAGTATCCTTTTTTAGTGATAAAATCACATATTTTTTTTTTTACCAAAAGGAGAATTAATTTTACAGCATCATTACTTGAGCACATGCTATGTAAATAAGATCTGCATTATTATGTATGATGCTTAAGTTCACACAAATCAAAAAGCAAATTTAAGTAATTGCCAACAGACTTCTTTGATCCCTGCAATCTTGAATATATTTCTACACTTGATGAATATCCTCAACGATTCTACCAGGATGCCTTCAATTGTCGTATATAAGCTCCTTCAGATGAATTATTTAATTTGATCTCAGAACATTCTCATGAGGGAGATAAACACCCATGTCCCTGATTCTCATGCAGCAAACTGGAAATCTCCTGAGTGTCTTGTTCATTGGCTTCCAGAGAGCTGCCTTCCAAACTGAGCACTGATTGAGATCCTACTGTATACTCCACTATTCTAGGGTCTGAGGACAACAAAACAAGTGAGATGTGGGCCTCTTCCCAAGGTGTTTATATTTACAAAGAGAAATAGAGTGAAAAGATCAGACAGATCACTTCGGTGTTTGTAGATAGGCCTGGGGTGCTGGAGCAAAAGGGAAGAACTGCACCCACCCTAAAGTGAGAAAAAGCTTCAGTGTGGCCAGCTTAGTGTGTCACCAGAGCAGGGGATGGCTGAATGAATCTTAAAGGAGAAGTAGGAATGATCCCTGGGAAGGTGGGAAAACAGGAAGATGCCTGAGCAACCAGGGCAGGAGAGCGGATTATAGACAGACAGCTGGCACTCCAGGGCTTCGCTGCCTTACTTTGTTAGTTGGGCAATGCTGAAGAGAGACACCCTTGTGTGGCAGAAAACATACAGATTCTTCCAGATTCAGGACATCTCTGTTGTAGTGTCTATTGTAGGACTAACTAGACATCTCAGACTTGGTATCAGTTTCCTTCACAGAAAAATGTGTAAGTTAAATTGGACAATATATACAGTCTCAATATACAGACCTAAAATTGGCCTGTATGATCCTATGTGATCTGGCTGCTGTGTACCTCTTCACCCCCTATTCATATCCTTGTGGAGTCTGTTTATACCACGCTGGCTTTTCTATTCCTCAAACATGTCATTTTATTTCATTCTGGCTCAGGGACTTGGCACTTGCTGTTTCTTTGCCTGGAATTCTATTCTTCCTGAATAGTGTGTGACTTCTTTCTTTTGTTTCATTTAATTTTAAGTTCAAATGTCATCCTCTTAAAAATGATTTTCTCTGGTTATATTTTTAAAGCAGTCTTCCCTCCAAGTCACTTCTCTCTCATTATGCTGTTTTATTTTCTTCATGATTCATAGCATTCTGAGAGTATTTAACTTATTAATGCAGGTTTATTGTCTTAGTTCATATTGTCCTTTGTTCATATTGACCTTGACAAGGTCAGATGCTTATCTTCCTTGAGCTAACTTGTCCCAATGATTGGAAAGCCCCAGGCACATCCTTGACACTCAATATAGGTCTGTTCAATCAATTAATTCTCTAGATGACTTCATTCACATTTTATGGATATTCTCACAGCTGATTCAAATTACCAGCCATAGGAGGTGACAGTCATAGGCCATCCCTTAAAATTAAAATATGAGTATCCAAGTGGATTTTAAAATATAGTTTCAATTTCTATAAAATATAACATTTCATAATCCTGTATATCTCATTCAAGCAAGCACTACTTATGAAAATATAAGTTCTTATACAAATTAGGGAGTATTTGCATTGTAAAGGGATTGTTTATAGTACAGCAAATCATCTCTGCTAGGTCATTGCAAATCACTGCCCAGGGGCCACAGTTTGGGGGCTGACATAGGGAGGCACGTGCGTTGCTGAACAGGGACACTCACCGCAGCTCTCCTCGTCCGCACCATTCCCACAGTCGTCCACACCATCGCAGTGGAAAGCGCGGGGCAAGCACTTGGTGAGATTCCCACAGGGAAAATACCCTTTTTGGCACAAAGGAGGTATTGTACTGCCTTGCGTCAGTGCAAAATCTATGTGAAAGGGGGGAGAAAAAAATCTCACGTAAGACAACCAAGTGTGAACATGGCTACACCCTTTCCACGCTGTCCCGTTGACTTTTGCAAAGAAGCCTGTGAGTTGAGTCTGTCTGCTGGTCTTAGTCCGCTGCTGGTGTGGCATCCTGAATGACTCCAGTTTAACTGACCACGACAGGACCTAACATAAGCTGTTCCAAGAACAGGATCAAGGTTTATTTTGAATTTTCATTTCAGCTGGGTAATATTAGACAGAGCCAAAGGCTCAAGGAGTGGTCTATACTTGGGAGCAGAGAGGCAAAATCATGAGTGAGTAGGCTTGAACAGAGAGATGGAAAGATTTGGGATGAATTGTGATAAAAATATACATATGCAAAAAGATTGAGTGTGAGAGAGACATCTTGAACCCTATTAAAATTATATCTAACATTTTTTGAGTTAACTGTGCATAATGCATGTTGCACAGTACTTAACTAAGTACTTATCTTAGATAATTCTTCTCTCAACCTATGGATAGGCATGTTATTCTTCATGTTTTGGGGGAAGGGAAGTTGAACATCTTGCCTGCAGTCATCACCCAGAAATTGACACCTAGGTCTGACTCTACCCTCTGACCCCAGAGGCCTACTCTTAATCATTGTGCTCTGAGGATACCAATCAAATCTGGAACCTGCATTCCAAAAAAGCACAAGCTCTCTATGAAGACAAATTAAAACCTATCTTTTGTGCAGGAAACGTAAGAACAAGGAGAACTGAACACATTCTGGGTTGAGTAAAAGAGTACAGAAAGGAAATATAATGAATATTTACACAAGTATTATATATTTATGGAAAGGATGAACAAAACAATTTCAGAAATTTAGATGTAAAAGACATTATTTCCATTGTAAAAGAGTACTTTCCAGAAAATAAAGAGACACAATCTTTGTAAATTGGCTTTATAAAATTACAACCAGGCACCATGACACATGCTTGTAATCCCAGCAGCTCAGGAGGCTGAGGCAGAAGGATCGCAAGTTCAAAGTCAGATTCAGGAAAAAAAAATTTATAGAAGTCTGTTTTTTTTTCTTTTTTAGAAAGGTGTTAAGTAGCAATTTCGCAGAAGTTGATCTAGGGAGAGAGTGGACAGGAATAGTTATAGTTCATGAGAACTCATTGAAGGAATCCAGACAGATGTTGACAAAGTGCTCCCAGCCATGCTATTGAAGGTTGGCAGGGTGACCAGGAATTTCTTTGGGCTGGTGCACGGAATGAAGTTTTCTTAGAACACCAAAGGACAGAGAACAGACTTTTATGGAGCATCTGCTTTGTATACTTTCTTAATTATTTTAATGAATGTCAATGGCAATCATGCCTGTGGGTGTGATGCTGTCTATGGAAAGATGAGGGAACATAGACTGGGAACATAAAGGCACTTCTACTCTGGTTCTTGGGAAAAATGCCCTTGTGGGGCTTGGGCCCTCCAGCAAACGCTGCCTTGAGACCAGGCATCCTCTTCTAGACCCCACAGACTCTTCTAACATAGGGGAAGCTGCTGGCCCTCCTTGTTTGACAAATGATGCATTTGGTAAAGGGCAGGAGCAGGTTTGGGCACTAAAGCTCTATCTGAATAGCAAATGCATTTTAAGCCTTCAGTGACATCATTAGAGAAGATGAATGGATTATTTGAGCTTTAGCGGTTTAGACCAGATGACCCTGGAGATTCAGCAAGTACATAAAAGCAGAGAAGCTGGCCCTCCCCTGGGGACAGCTGAATGTCAGGGTGCAGTCTCTCAAGTACCTGCTCTCGCATCTTCTGGGCCTTCCTGCTGGAGGAGGCCAATGTGGAACGTGGCCCCAGCATGATTTCCTACCTCCTACCTTTTTTTTTTTTGTTTGTTTGTTTGTTTGTACAAAAGCAAAGTATTTTCTCTGTGCTTGCTGCTGTTGCAGATGAATGATTTACTCTCAGCAATCAGGCACAAGGCCAGTCAAGTTGTGACTATTTTAGAAAGAGTTTCTTCACCGAGTGCCTCTGGAGGTTGGTTTGGTAAACATATTCACACAGGGGAAGGCAAACTGAGCCACAGATCTGAAAATCGCTTGACTTTTTGTTTGTAAAAATTTCTATAGAAGGCAGATTTATAAGAACTAGTTGTCTTCTTACTCTTGGAACATGAATAAACAAGATTTGATATACCTTAGTGTGGTAGCTTTAAAGTTTTTTAAGACAGTAAGTCAAAGTTAGAAATAAACTTTACATACACTTACCCCTCACTCACGCATCCATCCACACATATGCACACACACAAACACACCCATGTATCTTTCCCTCCATATACATGTAGACACCTCTGTGTACACCCACCTATCACACCCATACTCCTGCATACACTCCACCCTCCCCCACTTACACAATGAAAACAGTTTCTTGAATATTACTTACCTTTTACTGGATGAACTCTGAAAATTGTTATTCTATTTTTTTTTTTTTTTTGGTACTGGAGATTGAACCCAGGGGCACTTAACCACTGAGCCACATCCCCAGCTCTTTTTAAATATTTTATTTAGAGATAGGGTCTAGATGAGTTACTTAGGGCCTTGCTAAGTTGCTGAAGCTGGCTTTGAACTCATAATCCTCCTGCCTAACCCTCTGGAGCCACTGGGATTACAGGCATGTGCCACCAGGCCAGCTGTTATTCTATCTCATTCACTTCAAAAGTGATCACAAGCCACTGAATTGATTTCATGATCCATGAATGGAATGTGATCTACTCTTCAAAGCATCAGAGCTGGATTAGGATTCTCTCTGCCACTCACTATGTGACCTTGAGTGAGTTACTTCACTTCTTCAAAACTTTGTTTCCTTAGATTTAAAGTGGGGTTAATGTGAGTCTCCTTTTTTGGGATATGTCCTATAAATACCGGGAATGCCTGGCCCAGAGTAAACCCCGGCACACAGGCAATTTCAACTCAAGGTACAAAACCAGGATTTTAAGAAGGAAGCTCTAGCCAGGCATGGTGGTACACACCTGTAATCCCAGTGACTCAGGAGGCTGAAGCAGGATTCCAAGTTTAAGAATAGCCGGGCACGGTGGCGCAAGCCTGTAATCCCAGCACTTAGGGAGGCTGAGACAGGAGATTTGCAAGTTCAAAGCCAGCCTCAGCAACGGCGAGGTGCTAAGCAACTCAGTGAGACCCTGTCTCTACATAAAACACAAAATAGGGCTGGGGATGTGGCTCAGTGGTCGAGTGCCCCTGAGTTCAATCTCCAGTACCAAAAAAAATGAATAGCCTCAACAATTTAGCAAGACCCTGTCTCAAAATAAAAAGTAAAATGAGGTGGGATGTAGCTCAGTGGTAAAGCACACTTGAGTTCAATCTCCAGTACCAAAAAAAAAAAAAGAAAGAAAGAAAGAAAGAAAAAGAAAAGAAACAAACAAAAAAAGCAACAGCTCTCTGCAACAAGAAAGCTTACTGTGCCTTAATGTTTTATGATTTTGTGTGGCTTCTATCTGTGAAAGAAAGGAAACAGGTAACCAAATCGCCTCCTACTTCTTCATGTTTCTATATTTCAAAAGTCATATAACATGACTATTAAGCCATCTCAAATTCTTTTTCTTTAAAAAAATTTTTTTTTAGTTCTAGATGGACATAATATATTAATTTGGGGTTTTTTTTTGTTTTTTTTTTTGGTACTAGGGATTGACCTCAGGGGTACTCGACCACTAGAGCCACATCCCCAGCCCTATTTTGTGTTTTATGTAGAGACAGGGTCTCACTGAGTTGATGAGTGCCTCGCCATTGCTGAGGCTGGCTTTGAACTCATGATTCTCCTGTCCTAGCCTCTCTAAGTGCTGGGATTACAGGCCTGCACCACTGTGCCTGGCGCAATAAATTAATTAATTAATTAATTTTTGTGTGGTGTTGGAGGTTGAACCCAGTGCCTCACTCATGCTAGGCTAGCACCACCAGTGAGCTACAACCCCAGCCCCTCAACTTTTGTTTGAAAGTTAAAGGAAGGAGCAGGGTATGGTGTATCAGGAGGCCAGGGCAGGAGGATTGCCAGGTGGAGGCCAGCCTCAGTAATTTAGTGAAGCCTTAAGCAATGTAGTGAGACCCTATCTCAAAATAAAAAATGAAAAGGGCTGGGGATGTGGCTCAGTGGTTGAGCACCCCTGGGTTTAGTCCCTGATATTATTTTCTTAACATTTGGAAGGAGAGATTAAGCACTGGATGGAAGGGAATTTTTAAATGGGAGCCTGAGGCTGTGTGGGTACCATACTGTGAGGCTGGGGTGTCCTTCCTTCTGGGGTTCGTTCTGAAGATTTTTTGAGTCTTTTGTAGGGCTAGACCCAAGTACATGCCTTTTCTCAGATGCAGAGGAAGACCAGCAGCCAACTTTTGTGAATAAGAGGAATCAAGATTATTTCCTTTTCCCCAGAATATTGAGTTTCATTTAGCAAGTATGGACAAAGGGAGGGGAAAATGAGAGACTGGCCACACACAGAGAGCTCTGTCAACTGCATTACTTTTAATCCCCCATTTTTCTCCCAGAGTGTCATTTTCCCAAAGACATTTCAAGTATAAATTTTATATGGAAAGAAAATAAATGAATCAAATCTATTTTTTATCCTTTGCCCTCTGCATCCCAAATCTCTGTTTTCTACTTAGTGTCTGTTATTATGTGGTGCTCGATAATCTTTTTTTTTTTAAATAAGTGAACTAATGGGTCATTGGGAAATAAAAATGTAATTGAAGAAAGAGCCCCTTTCAAAATTTAACCTTCCAAGAGTTACAGGCTTATGTTTTTATTCTCATGAAAAAATATTGTCTAGTTCAATGCACTTCATGGATCATTCTGATCTGTCATTATCAAATTTAAATAATAATGAAGAGCCCCTGCTGGATTTTGGCACATACTGAAAAAAAAGATGGCTTGTCGTCTGTAGGAGGCATATTCTGCTGTCTATGCCTTCTGCCATCTGTGGAAGTGGAAAGAGACAGTTTTATTGAAACTTGGGGATTATAAAAATGGAGGATGCCTACATCAAAGCAATATTGAAAGCTTCCACAACCATTTCTACAGGATCCCTGCCAAACACACAGCTGAGGGAACATGGGAGCATGTGAAGGAAAATAGTTCAGTCTCCAGTTGATATGTTCAGTCTCCAGTTGATATGTTCAGTCTCCAGTTGATATTCTGGATATTTCCTTGCAAAGGGATTATGAAACAACTCTGTGATAGCCTTTGCAAGCCAAAGGGACTGTTGCCCAAGGGGATCTTTTACTGTCCACCAACACCTGCCCTGAGTTATTGGGAACCATCAGGTGAGAATGGTATTTTAGTTCTCAGTTTAAGAATCAGTGAAAAGCCAGGTGCAATGGTGCACGCCTGTAATTCCAGTGACTCAGGAGGCTGAGGCAGGAGGATTGTAAATTCAAAGTCAGCCTCAGCAATTTAGGGAGGCCCTGAACAACTTAGTGAGACCCTATCTCAAAATAAAGCATAAAGAATGGCCGAGGATATGGCTCAGTGGTTAAGTGCCCCTGAGTTCAATCCCTGGTACAAAAAAAAAAAATTATATATATTATTATATATATATTATACACATACACACATATACACATATCAAAAAAATTAGTGGAGGTAGGCAAGTCCCTCTTTGCTTAGTCTGTTTTTTTGCCAATGGTAGTCCTAGGAGGAGCTGAGTAAAGCCAGTGTCCTCTTAGCATGGGGCTCTGGCTGACACTCTCCCACACGAGTGCCAGAGATGATGTCTCTGTGGCTCTGGGGGGAGCACAGAGGCTACTGGCCAAGGAGGCCATTTCCCAGAATGCACCATTGATGGTGGTGCTTCACCCAATTCAGATGACATTGTCACTAAGGAAAGCAAGGGAGCTGGAGAGTAACTGGAGGAGTTGCAGAGGAAGCCTCTGCCATGAACTCTTTAGAACAAATGCACCAGAAAAACGTGTAACGCCTAGACGGTGTTAGAGACAAGGTCCATGCATTCCTGCCGGGAGCTCTGGTGTAGGGCTCTGTGAGGGGAGCAGCAACACTATTCTGGGGAGCTCTCTTGAAAAACAAGGATGAATCCAACTCCATTTGATGAATTCACACTCACCCTCTCTCCTCACTTCTGGGAAGAGTCTGAGTATCACTAAAAGCCCACCTTTGCAGGGTTGATAACTTACTGTTTGAAGACTATAGGAAGTCTTTCTAAAAAGGCCTTTCTATTAAAAGAGAGAAATTGGGCTCTTGGTTGGTTTTATTTAAACTTGGAAATCCTATGTTTTATGCAGCTATTTGGCACTCCCTGCCCTGACAGTATTGCTTGGCCACATCAATCATTATATGCAGGATTTTGATCCAGTTTCATTATCACATTTACTCTATCCCCTTCCCAATTCAAAGATTCCTGCCTTAACTGGATTTCTCTAAGCCTCCAATTTCTGTCACTTTCTGGGACAAATCAACTACCTCATGCTGCTCAAAGTCCCTTGGGACACCGCTCAGGGATTTCCTGCAGAAACTATCACTCCGTCTCTTGTTTCAGATGACTGCTTGATGTGTGAACAGATAGATTTGGGGAAATGTTACCTATGTTTGTGTAACAGAATGTAGGCTTGATATATTTTGATTTCAAATAGAAAAAAAAATTCAGTTTGCCAATATTATCCTCACTGGGGATGGATTTCTGCCTTACATCTTCTTTGCCTGGGAGCCTTTATGCATGTCACACATTGAAAGCTGTGACTTTTAATGGGTTGTAAGAGATTGAAGGAAACAAGACCTCCCCCAATTCTTCTAATGCTGCCCCGTAAACTACCTAAACCTCAGGCTTAGGCATACATTCCTTTAGGTCAAAATTTTGTCTTTGTGTATTTAAATGCTCATATTGCTCTGCATGCTTTGAGAGGCTACCTTCTTCCTGAAGCCTGTCTGAGAACAGTGGAACTCCTAGGATGTGCAGTGTGAGGGGAACCGTGGAAGGGTGCGTGTGGAGGAGAGACAGGGAAGGCATGGGGGACCTGGAGGAGGGAGAGAGTGGTATTGTAAATTCCTCTCTGATTCATGGCCTGCCCTGTGTGAGAGAACTTTCCCTGGTTCTTCTTCCTTTTAGTGGGATTTCTCTCCATTTCTAGTCCCATAAATTTAAAAATTTACCTGCATTCAAGACCAGGGCCTGCCTTTGAGCAGGACGTACCATGCATAAGTATGGGGTATCGATTGTGGGCACTGTTTGTGCTGAGCTTTATGGTAACTACAGTCACCAGCCACCTCTTGGGATGCTTCTTTTATGATTTTATGATGCATAAAAGACGAAGGTCTCCTTTCTTGCACATAAGGAAGCCCTCCACTGGTGTTTTATACTTCATTTAACTTTATTTTCAGAATTTTCCATGAATTGTTTCCTTTCTCTACTTTATTGTCAATATATTGGACTCTCCACTATATTTTTGTTTTGTTTTTTTGGTACCAGGGATTGAACTCAAGGATACTCAACCACTGAGCCACATCCCCAGCCCTTTTTTTGTTTTATGTAGAGACAGGGTCTCACTGAGTTGCTCAGGCCCTCACCATTGCTGAGGCTGGCTTTGAAATTGTGATTCTCCTGTCTCAGCCTCCCAAAGTGCTGGGATTATAGGCGTGCGCCACCACGCCCGGCTCTCCACTGTATTTTTAAACATATTTTTCTTGATCAATTAGGTCTCAGCTGTTGAGGGTGCAGCTGAGTGGTACGGTGCATGCCTAGCATATGTGAGGACCTGAGTTTGATGCTCAGCTACTCCATTCCTCCCTGCAAAAAATCAGGTCTCATCTTCAAAGCAAATAGACCAACCGACCAACCAACCAACCCAAATCCTGTTTTATCCATGTGCTTCTGGAATAGAGAAACATTCTTCTCCCCTTTATAGTTACATTTCTCTGAAGAATCAGACAAGTCAATGTCTCTACTTCTTTATGCTCTTTCATTCTTGAATCCACAGTTTCCAGTCTTGGCCTTCCTGCTACACTGAAACTCTCATCAAAATCAGGATTGTTCCTTTTGTTGCTAAATCCACAGGCACCAGGGTGAAAGCTTTCTTCTCTTGGCTTGGTGTTGCCTGGTTGCTCTGCTTTTACTGTCTCTTCTGCCCTAAAGCCTCCTTCTTCTCTCTTTATTTCCTTAATTCATTGCCTCCTCTGCCCCCTGCTTTTTTTTTTTTTTTTTTTGGTCAATACCCTGAAGTTCACTGCTATGCACTAGGTGAGAGTTTTCTAGGTTTTTGCATTTCTTCAACCAATACATTCAAGGAATTTACAAAGACCTGCAAAAAGCTGTAAATATTTTAGTTTGTCAATATGGATGTTTAAAAAAGTCTCGGCTATTTTATATTTTAATATTGATTTATTAAAAGAATAGTCCTTTATTGTTGAAAATTAGAACACATCCATAGGAGAAAAAAACCAATCCTTTCAAAGAACACATTTGGCTTTGTGAAAAACCAACTTACTTTTGCTCATAGACTGGTGAAACTTTCATTCCTGACAGCAGGGGTCTGGAACACAGTGTTTGGAACCATGTGTGAGAAAACAGAATCTGGCAAAGTGACTGGAATTCTTTAGGGAGGTCAGCCCTCTTGCTGTAACTCACACATATTTTCTCCTAGTTTGTCACTTGTCTTTGATTTTGCTTGTGAGAGGAGCTCCAAGGATAGAACTACTGAATCCTGAATTTAAAAGAACCATGCAAACTGAAAGTAGAAGGTAACTTACTCGACTTAATTAAGGGTGTCTATGAACACCCATAGGATACAGTGTACTTGGGAGAGAACGTTATCACTTTGAGAACAGGAAAAGGACAGTGATCACCACTATTCCTACATCTGGTCAACATTGCACTGGAGGACTGATCCGATGTAGTTGAGCAATGAAAGCAAATCAATGGCGTAAATATAGGAAGAAAAGAAATTCAACTTTGACGAGTTGTTCATGATATGACTATGTACATAAAACATCCAAAATAGTAAATTATTGGCATTGTGAGAATTACTAGTATTTAGCAAGGTTTACTATAAAGTCAATTGTGTATCAGGAACAAAGAATTAGAAAATAAAATGGTTAAAAATGGCTTTTACTATGCTATCAATAATCTCATATATTTAGGAGTAAATCTAACAAAAAATGTGAAAGAGGTTTATGTGAAGCATATAATCTTATTGAGAGATAGTAAGGATCTAAATGAATGGAAGATAATATTTTAAAGATGTTAATTGTTCCCCAAATTGATCTATATATTCAAAGCGAGCTTGATAAAAATCCCAGGAGCATGCATATACATGTATAGGGATGGATAAGTTGATTCTAAAAGAGACATAGTATCTCAAAAGGACATGAAGAAAGGGCTGGGATTGTGGCTCAGTGGTAGAGCACTTGCCTTGCATGTGTGAGGCACTGGATTCAATCCTCAGCACCACATATAAATAAATGAACAAATAAAGGTCCATCAACAACTAAAAATAAAAAATAAAAAAAAAGGACATGAAGCAGAGACAAGATACTGTTTTGTTTTGTTTGTTTGTTTTTGGTACCAGGGATTGGACTCGGGTACTCGACCCCTGAGCCACATCCCCAGCCCTATTTTGTGTATTATGTAGAGACGGGGTCTCACTGGGTTGCTTAGTGCCTCGCCGTTTCTGAGGCTGCTTTGAACTTGTGATTCTCCTGTCTCAGCCTCTCAAAGTGCTGGGATTACAGGCATGTGCCTCCTCACCTGGCTGAGCCACGACACTGTTGAAAAGGGAGAACAAGGTGAGAGAAGTTGTCATCTGTATATTAAGATTTATCATAATGGTACCATAATTCAGGCAGTGTGATACTGGTGCCAATATTGAAAAACAGACCAATGGAACAGAATAGAAAGTTCAGGAAAAGACACACACATGAACATTTGACTTAAGACCAGTGGTACTGCAGAACAGAGAGAGGGGGTGATAATTAATTCTAGGTAGATTATAAGTCAAAATATGCAAGCTAAAATAAGAGAGTTTCTGGAAGATATAGGAGAAAAATCTCTATTATAGTGGAGTGAAGATCTTAAGGAGAGTATAAAGGAGAAAAGTCAGACAAAAACACTAATCATGAAGGAAAAATCCGTAGCCTATGTGAAAATGAATGGCTTTGTTAAAAATGAAAAAGAAAGTTACCATTAAGAGAATGCAAGCTGCACAATAGAAGATATTTTCAAAAGCTGGTACTTAGAATATGTACAGATGTCCAACAAAGCAATGAGAAAATGAACATTAAATAGAAAAACAGGCAAGAGACTTGAATGGGCACTGAACAAAAGTGACTAAAAACATCTGAAGATACTAAATCTAATTTGTAACCAGGAACATGCAAATTTAAATCATTCAGATTCCTAGTATTGGTATAATTAAAAACAAAATAATGATACAGAATTGGGTGAGGAGGTGAAGCTATGCATGTTCTGGAGCGCCAATCAATGAGAATAGCTGCTTTGGAAAACAGTGTGTCATCATCTACTGAACTGGGACCCTTGAAAACCCTATGAGTCAGCAGTTCTCCTTTTAGGTATGTGTCCATAGGCCTGCATGCACATGTGCACCATGTTCTAGAACATTCTAGAACTCCTAGGAGAAGCATTAGTCATCATAGCGCCACACTGGTAGCAATCCAAATGACTTTGAAAGACAAAATGGATAAAAACTTTGACATATACTTCAATGACATATAATATAGTGTTGAAAGTAAGTGAACAAACACATCCAAAGAGATTTCAGATCAAGCATAGCCTGTGGTCAGTTCTTTAACTTTCTACAGTTATCTTGTATTCCATCAGGAAAACATTCCTGGCAGTCAGGACTTTTATAGTAATATGATAATGAGATTTTAGCATTGCTCTGCTCTATATCTGAAATGCAATTTTCCTCCTTTTACACTTCCTCTTCCTTTGATATTCATCTCAGAAGTCATTTCTGGGAAACCCTTATCCCTTCCCAGACCAATTCAGAGTATGAACTTTCTTCTTCCCCAACCATCTTGCATATAATTCTATTGTAATATTTATGGCAATGCATTCTAATTATAGATTTTTTTTCTTTTTTTCTCATAGTTCACTGTTCATTTAGTCATTAAGTCATTATTCTCCCAGTGGGCAGAAAAGTTCTCAGTTTCTAGACTATACATCAAAAATTGTTGTCTAAACTCAGCCTTACCAGGAATAGCAATGTTGTTTACATGAGGGAGCCGCATATACCTAAATCTCTGGATGTGGGAGTGACATGATTTAGGTTATATGTAAACAACATTGTAAACAATGTTTGTAAACAACATTGTAAACAACAATGTTGTAAACAACATTGCTAAGACCAAACTGGGGTGTACACATTTTGGATAAAATATCCACATGGGTTCAGTGCCCACAGAAGTTCTGTGCTCACCTTCTGTTTCTTATTTATCTTATACTAATGCATCATTTTTAAAAAATGCAGACATTTTTGCTTGAAGCCATCTAGGCCTCTCCACTTTTCCAGTGGATTCTGTATAAGTTGGACTAGGGAGGCCCACATTGGTCTGGGAATCAGATGGTCACAGCACAGGTAATTTCTTTACACTTCTCTCTTTGCAAAACTTACAATTCACACAGGCAAATGGTCAAAAATAACTTAGCATTTGTGAAGCCCCGTGCTACTATGGAGGATGACTTACTTTTCCCAGGAGATGATTTTTAGCTTTAGTTATTACAGTAAGAGCAGCATTTTAAAGTGGGAAACAGGAAACAGCCATAAAGGAAATGGCTTCAAATAAGGGAACAGAGGTTTTCAGTAACACTCAGCATAGATTATCACCCTTTTCCTGTCTATAAGGACATTTATATACTCTTTCATCTCACCCTCAGACAGAATTTGAAGCTTTTAAGGAAATGTTTTTGCAGAGGCCCTCCAAGGCAGGATGGACAAGAAGCAACTATGTATCTTCTAAATTTCTTACATATTATGGATTTACATAAAAGGGGAATGGGAGTAGAAGTATCTACAGCAATAGGGATACTATTTTTACCCTATGTGGTGGAGACAGAATGTCTCAGGCAAGATGTGAATAAGAGAGAAAAACAGAGAGGAAGGCAGAGACAGACAAACAGGCAATCACCAATCCCATGTCCTCTGGATGGACCATTATCAAAGAAAAACATGGATAATGAAAGCCAAGTGATGAAAGAGAAAGAGGATCTGGCTGCAAATGCAAAACCCTTCTTCTCAAGACATTTGTTGTGAGTCGATGAATTTCGTCTAAAGGATGGAGTGATTAACATTGAGACTGATCTGGAGGTAAACTTGGATATTAAGGTTTTTATATATTATATATAAATAATGGATATTATACTATCAAGAATCTCTAAATTGATTATTAGACAATGTAAGGTCACTTATTCCTTTCCAAATATTTAATTTTGTCCTTATAACCTCCAGATTTAAAAAAAAACTTCAAGTAAAATTAATGTGTTAAATAATTCAGGTGGATTCAATTAGCAATCACTGTATACATAAAGAATAAAACAACTCTTATATAAAGAGGTAGCATCTCTTTATAGAAAAAAAACCAAAACTTCTATTTTGATGTGGGAACCACAATGCAGTATTTCCAGAAATGTGATCCATGGGATCAGGTCATCGAAACCATGTGGAGGGCTTCTTAAATATGTAGAGTCCCAGGCTCCTCCCCTGATCTATTGAACATTCAGGGATTGGAGTCCTAGAATCAATATCTTTAACATCACAATTATTGACCTGATTATTCAATATGGTGGATGATGCTGAGATTATTGGGTATGCTGAAGGCCACATGCTAGTTAAGGTCAGTGATTGACATGGGTCTACCAACCCATGAATCTAGCATTCCAGTCACTCTGCTGTCTCACCTAACCTCATCACTTAACACATATAGCCTTTTACTTCACAACTCCAAATCTCCCTGTGTGTCCTCCCATGTCGCCCCTCTGATAAAACACAACCTGAGGAATCAAAGTCATCTTCTCTTCTGACTTCTGGATCAAGGTCATCCACTATGAGCAAATCTTGACTATGCTTCCATGCCCTATTCTTTTCCAAAGACACAGAAAAGATTGCTATCATGTTTTGTCATTCAAGCTCTTGGGTCATAGGAAAGAAAAATCTCCATTAAATGTAAACAGAAAAAAAGCCACTGTTTTATGGGGACCTAAAGCCATGATCTGCCATGCTGTGACTGTGCCAGGTGCAGCGACTGAGCCCCTGACAGGGGGCAGGAGGAACAGTTCTGCCTGGCTACCCAACGATATGGTTTAAAACAGTTCTTGCCTGTGGCCAGCAGGAAAGCAGTGTGGTCCTCTGCAAATGCGACATAGGATTGGAAGTGGATCCCTCATAAGCAAAGTGCCTGAGATACTAACATAAGCTATGCTTCAAATCTGAATACACCATGGGTGTGTGGAGGCTCTAATGAGACCACTCATAGACAGACAAGGGCAGGAAAAAATCTCTCCAACTTCATGCACATGTCCAGGATGCCCAAAAGGGAGAACTCATACTTGAAGAATTAGGGGAAAATAGAGCTTCAAAAAGTAGTTAAAAATATGTATGCTTAAAATTCTCAAAGAATGAACAGAAGAAAGAACACCATGAGATAAAACTTTATAATACCAGAACGTACAGCTTTAAACACAGTTGGAACTCCTGGATTGAAAAATGTAGTTGCTGAAATTAGGAAAAAAAGAAAAAAAAACAAAAACAAACAAAAAAAAAAACCTAAGAGAATAAATAAACTGGAATCAGAGAATGAAGGAATTTGTTAAAACTATATTTTCCTCATCAAAACAGATTCTATTAATACTGAACTTCTCTGGGCAAAGAAAATAGTCATTCTTCCCCTGGTGAGAATAATGTAGTACAGGATGTTGGGGACCTGAATAGGGTGACAGCTGGTACAGGTCTGTATCACCTTAGCAGAAACCTTTTGGAGAAAGCTGATGTAATATTTATGTATATTTTTAATTTTAGAATGTTAATTTGATGCATATGCTATAAATTATATAACATTTCCTACTAGTTCTGGGGCAAAATTCTATCATCAAATACATTAGCAATTCACTATTGCACACACATGAAATTTGTTATAGTACATAGAGAAAGACTCTAAATAGCCTTTGGTCAATTCTGACCAGATATTTTTAGGCAAAGGCGATCAAACTTTCAGTTATCACAGCTTTTTGGATTTCCTAATTGTAGACAAACCACTACGGACCTAAAAAGAGCAGTTCAGTGTTGAGTACTGAGATATAATACTCATTTATCTCTGGTTGGGTTTGTGTTCTAGTCATCTTAATCACAGGTGACCACTGACCAGGCCAGGAGATGATGGGATAGAGACAAAGACCAGAAAGGCAGTAAGGGGAGGAGACAGGAAGTCACTGGGGGAGGAAGCTCAAAGCAGGAAGTGATTAAAAGGGAAGAATACTTAAATAAGGGGGCAGGTTGAGGGACTAGATGTCGCAAGGTGGAGATGCAAAGGCAGATGTGAATAACCAGGATGGAGCAGATGTAGGGATTAGAGAGAATGGGATGTAGCAAGGTCAAGGGCAGAGTTGGGGATTAGAGGTTAGAGAGCAAGAGGGTTGGAAAACAGACACGAAAAGAAAGGAAGACTTCAGTGTGGAGGAAACCAGGAAGAGAGATGCCAGCGAGGGGATGAGATGTGGGAAGAAGGGCCAGGAGCGTGACTAAGCGTGACTAAATGCACGCAACAGTGAGAAGAAGATAAATACACAAGAAATGAACATATAGAAGAAAGTGACAGCTTCATAAAATACCTAAGAGGTTACTGTGGCCTAGAGTCATTCTTCTGAGCTGTGGAACACCAGAATTTATTCCTTCTGTGTTTTGGTCCCTATTATCCAATCTCCCATGATCCTTCTTTCCCTCCATCCTTCTCCTCACCCTTCCCAGCCTCTAGTAATCACTACTTTACATTTGGATAGACTTTTTTTTCCTTTTCCAGCTTTCATATGTGAGAATATGCAGCATTTGTCTTTCTGTGCAGGAGAGGGAAATTTGAAGGCTGAAAACAAAGAAATGAAAAGGAGAAGGAAATGCTAACTACCCTGGGTTGATCAGTGCCTGCTTTATGCATGAGTTGAGCCTTTTTAATATGTACCATTAATGTGTGCTAATAAACATGTAAGGGAATAAACTAGAAAAAAGGATTTTGAATGTTTTCACTGTAAATGACAAATATTTGAGGAGCTAGATATGTTTACCTGATTTGAACCTTATACAATGTATACATATATCAAAACAGCACATGGTGCCCACAAATAGTTTTTTTTTTTCTCTATGTCAATTAAAAAATAAAGTAAGAAAAAACACAAGAGAGAGGAGGGATTGGAGAGAAGAGGAAAAGGGCATGAACACAAACAGAAGTAAAGGGCTAAGTCAGAAGAACTGGCAAAGGCAGGGCAGGATGAGAAAGGAGGGCCAGGATTTTATCAATCTTTAAGAGATGTTGAGCATCTCTTAAAGGCCTTTGATTTCACAATAAAGTTAACTTTTCAGTTATAATTCTTTTCTAATATTAAAACTTTCCAAAGCCTGTTTATCACATAAGCACTAAGTCAATTATTTTATTTTGGTTTGGGGCACTTTTTGGAGGCTTTTTTTTTTAAAGACCTGAAGTTGTGTAACCTTATAAAGAAAAAGAGATTTATTCAGCTCACAGTTCTGGAGGTTCAATTGCTTGCATCTGCTGATGGCCTTCTTGCTGGGAGAGCCCCAAGGTGGTGCAGAGCATTACATGTCAAGAGTCAGGGAGTGTGTGTGTGTGTGTCCATCTATATCCTCTGGTCTTTTTCTCTCCTTGAATAGCCAACAATACTCAATTATGGGGCCCCCACCCTGATGACTTTATCTAATCCTAATCACCGCTTTGAGAGGCATTTAACCATGCTGACCATCACAGCAAACTTTATGTTTTTAAATACATACTAAACCCTGGAAGGGTCCCTTCTCATCCCTGGAAGTCTAGGGGCAAGAAACTGATGCAATGTGAATAAAACATGCAAGAGAGATTTATTTTTGTTTCCAGGTAACTATACCTCTGAAGCCACCATTATTTCCTATGTAAAATAAGCACATTAATTCTTCATGAATAAGTTATATATTTCCCAGATAAGTAAACCAGGACATTTTGGGTTCTTAAATAGGTATAAATTCCTTTAAAAAAAAATGGTGCTTTAATAGTTGCATAATTATTTCTGTAAAAGCATTACTCCTTAATTGAATTCTGTTTAGGACAGTATTTTCTGGGATTAAAAATGTGTAACTTTTCAATATTGAAAAGCAGCACCCTCGATTTTGTCTCTGACATTTGAGTGGTAGACAATTTTGTCACTTCAATGAGCCTTAAAACTTTTATTACACCTGGTCGTATTCATTCACGGTATGACCAGCAAGTGAATAAACTTCTACTGGGAGATGTATTTAGCCAGTGCATTAGGAGATCACACAGGTAGGAAGCCCTGGTTTCTAGGTTTCCCATCTTTCTCCCTTACAGAGGGCTCCATTCTCCCTCAAGCAGGTGAGTTTCTTTCTTATTAGCGGTACAACTTTATCCCCTGAGGATGATTGGCCTGAAACAGAATTAATTTTTACTCTCTCCACAGCATGGATGTAATTGCGTGAAATGGAAATGCAGTGTTGGAAAGCCTTTTCTCAAGTCTTAGCGACCAAGGTGAACTGACATCGCGTGGAAAGAACCGTCCAAGGCATGCCTTGAACTTGGCCGTTAGGGGGCAGTCGAACACTGCCCACTGCAAAGTCTTGCTCAGGCTCTGCTTTGCATGACGGCATTTTTTGAAGGTTAGCAAATTATTTGAATAAGTAGCAATTGGTAGTTCTCCAGTAGCATCCTTGGTACTTGATACTTTAATTTCCTATATAAGCCCTTGATTTTGGTTTGTAGTATTGTCGCTAATTAGTCCATCAGCAGCATTTAAAAACGGTGGTTTAAGAATACACAGTGAATAAATTAATGATAAAACACATGTAAGAAGATATATTATCTGTAGTTATCAGTTACTGTTGGTAGATTAAGCTACTCAGTGTTATTCATTTCTAGACACTCACTCCAAGGTGATCATGGCATGAAAATAGAGGACAATCATATTTCTAACTTTTCATTTTGTTTAGACTGCTTTAAGAGTCTAGCACAAATATTTATTTAAATTTTAAAACAATCTTCGCTCTGATATAATTCTTAATGACCTTTCTTTATTATAAAGAATCTTACCACTATAACCATCTATAGTTATATTGTGAAAAAGAAAAAAGTTTAATTATGTAGCAAATATTTCCACAGGCAGGAAAAAGATATCACAGCACTGATTAATATGCCTCATTCTGAAAATGAATTATTGTTAATATAAAGGTTTAACTTAGCAATCAAAGATGATGTAAATTTAGAAAATAAAAATTTCCAGAGAAATATAATTAATCAATAAACATTTATTAGGTTGTTACTGTGGACCATGTATTTGGCATTTACTTAGAAATAAAACAAAATGATTTGCTTAAAACTTTTTTGTTTTTGTCATTTAAAGAATGGCATTACATTATGGAAAATAAGAAACCACTACTTTAGAAATAGATTTTTTTTTTTGCCTCATATAGGGTTTAAGAAAAATCAGGTAAATGCATTATCATGAGTAAAAGCACAGTAGAGTGAAATTGGTTAACTGCATTTACAGTTCTGTACATTAAAGACATTTTGAAGGGCACTGGTGATCTCTATCTTAAATCCAGGAACCAACTTTTAACTCTTTGTTCCTAGAAATACTATAAAATTGAATATTACAAATGTGGACAGGATATGAACTCCTGAGGTAAGATCTTAAATCAAAGAAATAGACTGCTTTCTACAACTGTATTTCAGGCATGATGAGTTCATAATATTGTTTCTCCCTAGGTTTTAATGTAAGAAAGATTGAAACACAGAATAAAAATTGTGCTAGGTGTTTGGGAATAATATTTTGAAATAATTTGAAGGGATAATTTAGTATTATTTCACATTCAAAATAGAATTTAAACATTTTATAATCTTTTATTAGGTGTTCTTATATATTACATTTTATGCTTGTATGTTTGCATTTATGCTCATAAATACGTCATTTTATTTCAAGATTTAAAATGTCCAGTTGGAATACATCTAAAAACATTAAGTACTTTAAAAACCAAAAAAGGATTTCTCAAAAAACAAAAACAATTTTAAATTCTAACATTTATTCTCTGAGGTTTATCAAAAGTCTCAAAGAAAAATTATGAATTGAAATAAGTGCATTTTTGAATTATGATAATGATAATCCCAGTATGCCATGGAGGTGATGAATAGATTTTAAGTATATGAGCTCACAACAAAACAAGTTTCTTTCTTTAAAGCCAGGTGAATATTTAATTTTTTTGCCAGCTTTCCAAAAAATGTCACTGATTTAAAAATGAGCAGTTTGACTAAAACAAAAATTGCCCGAAACTAAAAACAAAAAATTATATAAATAGATGCACTTTTGTAGATTTTTTATAACTTTATTTTATATAGGTTAACTTTTAGGGAGAGGTACCGTGTTTTAGATTTGTCTATGCTTTACATTTCCTAGTTTTTGTGTTAATAAGAAAACAGTTGCTAACAATTACATATTTTTTTACAGACATATTACAACAGGTTCAATTTTTACACAACAAAATTTTAGTTTATTAATTTATCCTACTCTAAAAAAACAAATACTAAAAGTACTTTTCCTGCTATAATTGATATAGTCAACACTGTTTTTAAAAGTTATTTTATCTACAGATTTGATAACATATAAAGGCAAGTTTCCATGAAAAATTTGTTACATTCAGAAATTGCTAAGGTTGTATGGGGCTACCAGCAATTAGGGATAATGATCATGAATCGCAAAATTAATGTCTGTTTTTCAGACACTGCAATGAGGCTATTGTAAATACCATAGAACTAAATAGAATTTTTATATTCTTTGGGAATTACCCTTATTTAAAGCGAGAAAGCAGCAGCCTTACCTTTGACATCTATCAGAACGATGAAAGCAAGTAGAAGGAACATTGCAATCAATCTGAGGCTGGAGAGATGTTTAATATCAGAAAAATAACAATAGGCTTACAGCGATTGAGTTATTAGACGTATCCTCCTTACACCTCAGAAGGAGTTCTGATATAGTAACTCCAGAGCCTCCCATGTGTCTGAGCATGCTCACAGCTAAAACTTCACTGGCATGAGGGGAGATAGACTCTTGTCACTATGCAGCTTCTCTTTTTTTGTTCTTTCTTTTTTTGTTTCCTTTTATTTTAAATCTACAGTCGTGTTCCTGGTCATTTAATTCATTATGATATATAAAAGGACATAAAAAATGACTTTAGCATTATGAATAAGAAACCCTTTTTAATCACTTAATTTTTTCCCCTCAAAACAAAATTGTGGAGCAATTTCTACTTATTTTATATCCAAACCTACACAGAGATTCTTAAATATGAAGGGGTATAGATTTACACTGAATAGGCTAGGAAACTCTGAGCATATTTTTTATACGGTATGCAAATGACAAGAAGCTATTTACTGACAAATACACAAAGATCACCTACTTTTATTCAAACATACTTCAATGTTGTAGAATAACATACAGAAAGATAGTAATAATTAAAAGATATGGCCTTGTGTTCAATAATTACTTACTGTACAATATTTACATAATTTTTTTGAACTTCACTCGCTTCCCCCATGCTCCTATTTTAGAGTGGACAACTTTATCCCTGCTCTCAATTCTGTGCTGCATATCTATTAGAAGACATTAATTATAACTTAGTCCTTACATCCTGAAAGCAGCTTCTTAAGCAGCATAGTTTGTGCAAGTGGAAGCATAGAGAAGGGGCTTCGGTTGTAGGGTACGGTTGATCCTAGTGTAATCAGAGAGAAGTCTCCAAAAGACATTGTGGAATTTCTTTATCTGAATATACATTTTTACTAACCAGGACATATCTATGTAGAAAACAACTCTGTAGTCCTGAATTGGACGGAGGATTTTGTAACTGAACGGTGCAGACTCTATGTCGTTATTCACTGTAACCTAACAACTTTGTTTCAAAAACTATGTAGTGGTGGTTTTCTGTTCCCATCACAAATCATGAGGTGGGGTTTTTCTTGCTCTGTCAGTCCAGCCTTTGATAGAATAAGCATTCAAACAGAATTTGAAATAAAAGAGCATTTTATTTATTCCATAATGAAGTCAGCTCTTCTGTCTCTTAAGAACTGACTTAAATTTCTTGTGACACCTTCCAGATACGTTGAGATGTGTTCTCATGGGATTGTTTCAAACCAAAAGAAAAAGCAATGAAGAGAATAAAATTGAAGGTGAAAAGAAATACTTGAAGACCTTTTCTTATATTTCAAGCTCCTCTTTCTTCTCCACTCACCTTGAGATCTTTTTAAATCTCCTTACTTAACTTAAAAAAAAAAGAAAAATCAGGGGCTGGGGTTGTGGTTCAGTGGTAGAGTGCTTGCCTAGCTATGCGTGAGGCACTGGGTTCGATCCTCAGTATGACATTAAAACAAAAAATAAAAAAAACAAAAAACAAAAAAACCCAAAAAACTAAATAAGCAAAACAAAGGTGTCTGTCCACCTACAACTAAAAAAAAAATCAGGGCTGATTAGATTTTCTTACATTTGTGTTCTGCCAAGATGATGGATGCTAGTTTCTGGTAATGACACTTTGAACATGAATTTTAAAATGCTATTAAATATCACAAATTGTCCATCACAAGTCTTCTTGAAGTTTAAATATATTTTCCATGAAAGTAAGATTTTTGGAGAAAGAAAAAATGTCAAGATTTCAAAGAACTTAGTTTAGACTTTTTCATTAAGCTTTCACAGTAGATTTAAGTTGCTAAGAGGTTGAGTCATTATCTCTGTTAGGCTTTTATAAGTTAATCTTTGAAATATTAACACAAAAAGATTCAGAAGTCAGTAATTATAAATAATAGTTAAGAACATCTTCAGTTCATTATTGGTTTTTAAAGGTAGAAAGTGCTAGCAGTGAAATGTCATTTTATTTAATATGTTTTAACTTTGATTGATCTCATGCACACATCCAGCCTTTTGAACTGCAACTAGAATGGTTGAAATGAACACAGGGCTATAATGTGTGTGTTTAAACAAAGGTAAATTAATTTACTCACTCCTTAAAGACATAATTGGTAAGGAGGCTCCAGAGAGTGCTTCGTGCAGAGCTGAGGTGGAAGACTTAAGCAAGCTTGTTCATTACTGGATGTGAACTTCGAATCTGTACAACTGTGTTTTATCAGTTCTTACCTGAATCAGCTCATTTCTTCATTCTAGTCCCCTTTTGGTAACCTCCACACTTTTGGCAATAATACTATAAGAGCTCAAATAAATACGTGATTCGCTATATAGCACAAATCAACGTAATTCTGGCTAGTTCAAGGGAATGTATTTACAAAAATACTAAGTACTTGGTTCTATACGTAGATGGATGGAGGCAGGCAGTTTCCTAGAATCTACTATAACTTTTAGGCATGACTTAGAAATCATTAAATATAAAGTTCCTAAATCAAGAACATAATTTTATGGTCAGAAAACCCTGATATTTAACACACTATCAGAATTGTGTGGTTGTTTTTCACATAGGCTATAATTCATTATCTTGCCAAATTAATATTTTTGATCAGGACATTTATTAAACTCCCACTGTACTTAATGGTAGTATATCCTTGTAAATGACTCTCATTTCTACAGATTCTATTGTGTTTTATTCACAAAACCTGATCATTTAGCAGTTTGATATTGTTTTCTGCTTTGGGAGAAAAGGACATAGGGATATTCTATGAATAAATTACATTAATAGATAAGATTTTTTTCCCTCAAAAATTATTATAGAATAATAAACATCAGAATAAAGCTGATAGCAGATCAATAATGACATATATGTAGTCTCCTGACTATAAATCAAGTTATAGTAAAACCTTAGCAATGCAGCCATACTAGCTAAGTATTTGTAACTATAAATGTTAGCCTTTCTGTATGAGTTTGTAGCATTAACTCATCATTCAACAAGATTGATATTTTATGTAAACTTTTCAGTAGTGGTAGCAAATTTACTGGCACCCTCGGGCAGAGCAGATCGAACTGAATCCCACAATTCTATCCGCAGTCTGCGGCCATTAGTTGAGCAAACCAGTCCTGTTATAGGCAAGAAAGTCTAAGTGTTCTAACTCTGATGTTCTAAATTTAAAATAATTTAAGTCATGGTTCATTTATTTGGGAATTTTTACTCTTGGCAAGCTCAGCTATTAGGAACACAGTCATAAACCCTGAGTAAAAAAATATCACAAAGGCATCCACTGCTGGCAATATGGTAGATTAGATACTCTGAGAGATTTTCTCACTTGAATATAAGAGCTCCTGCAAAAAAAAAAAAAAAAAAAAAAATTGTATTGCATTCCTGGAGGCTTCAAAATGAGGAAAATCAAGTCTAAAGAGAAAACACAAGAAGAAACAAAAACCAAATGCTGAAATGGTAGTGAAGCACATAAAATAAATGTAAAAGGCAAAGATGCCTTATAAACAAATATAGATATCAGCATGGCAACTTTTAGGCCGCCCCCTGAGCAAATGGCAAGTTCTAAGAGCTCAACCAGAGGCTCTGAAGAGGACCAAGTTGAGGACTATGAAGGCCCGGGCCCCTAGCACCATCTAAAGGATACACAAACTCTGTGGGAACCCATCCTCAATTTAGACCCCCAGAGTTTACCCAATTAATATCAAGCAAATATTAGCTCATTATCAAAGATCAACCAAACACCCATGGGCGAGACTTGGTAAAACAAAAATAATTGATATAGAGACCAAGCACTTTTCAAATATTGAAATGTTCAGTTAGGGATTGTAAAATGTTCAAAGAAAAAAAGCATAATAACAAAAACAGTAAGAAACAAGAAATCACCAAAAAGAAGCAAAGAGCATTTTAGAAATTAACAATGTATTTCTGGAACTTAAAAACTCAATGAACAGGTTAAACAACCATTAAGACAGAGTTGAGAAAAGCAGCTGGGAATGGAAAACATGAAGAAAGTTAAGAGATTTGGAGGAAAACATGAAAAATTTCAACATACAGCTAATTCAGGTCCCTGAAGAAAAGAATAATGGGTATGAAGAAGATAAATTATCTAAGGAGATAATGATTAGGAATTATCTACAATTAATAAAATATAAGAATTTATTAATATAGGAAGAATAACTTCTATTAGGCAGGACAAATAACAATAAAAAGATCTAAAGATTTAGTTTTGAAATTGCATAACATCAAAGATATGGAGATAGCTTTAAAAATACCAAAGAGAAAGGGCAGATCTCCTGCAAAGGAAAAATTAGAATGCCAGCCCATTCATCACCATCATCAATGGAGGCTGTAACAAAGAGAACAATAAGCAGTGTTCTGAGAGAAAGTAACAGGCAACTTAAAATTGTGTACTTAGAACTATCTTTTAAAGGGACTGTAAAATAAAGTGAAGGGAAAGATGAATTAAAAAGTTATATAGAGAGAATTCAAAAAACCCAAATAACTCTATCAATGAATGGGCAAAAGAACTAAACTGACATTTCTCAAAAGAAGAAACACAAATGGTCAACATATGAAAAAATGTTCAACATCACTGGTAATAAGAAAAATGCTAATCAAAACTATATTGAGGGCTGGGGTTGTGGCTCTGTAGTAGAGCGTTTGCCTAACATGTGAGGTACTGGGTTCGATTCTCAACACTGCATATAAATAAATAAAGATCCATTGACAACTAAAAAAAATTTTTTTAAAAACTATATTGAGTTTTCATCTTACTCTAGTTAAGAATGGCAATTATCAAGAATACAATAATAGGCTGAGTAATATTCCATTGTGTGTATAGACCATGTTTATCCATTTATTTGTTGAAGGGAATATAGACTGGTTCCATCACTTAGCTATTGTGAACTAAGCTGCTATAAACAATGATATGGCTGCATTACTATTGTCATGTATATCTAAAAAGAAAAAAAATAATACAAAAGAATATAATAGGAAATGCTGGCAAGGATGTGGGGAAAAGGGTGTACTCATACATGGTTGGTGGTCCTGCAAATTGTTACGAATACTTTGGAAAGCAGCAAGGAGATTCCTCAAAAGAATAAGAATGGAACCACAATATGACCCAGCTATTCTACTCCTTAGTATTTGTCCAAAAGAACTAAAATCAGCATACTATAGTGAAACGCGCATACCAATGCATATAGCAGCACAATTAGCCAAGATATGAAACCAGCCCAGGTGCCTGTCAACAGACAAATGGATAAAGAAAATGTGGCATATGCACACAATGGACTTTAACTCAGCCATAAAAAATAATGAAATTATGGCATTTGCTGGTAATGGATGGGACGGGAGAACATCATGATCATTGAAATAAACCATACTCAGAAAGTCAAGTATCAAATGTTTTCTCTCATAGGTGGCAGTTAAAGCAAAAATAAGGGTAAAAAAATTGGGTGGGGGATCCTATGAAAATACAAGGAAGATCAGTGGAATCCAGAAAAGGGATAGAGGGGGGAGAGAGGAGAGATGGGATAAGGGAAGAACTGCAGAATGAAATTGGCCAAATTATGTGTTATGATTTGAATGTGAAGTGTCCCCAAAAAGCTCATGTGTGAAACAATGCAAGAACGTTCAGAGGAGAATGGTTGGATTGTGAGAGTCTTAACCCAATCAGTGAATTGATCCCTCATGGGATTAACTGAGTGGTGACTGAGGGCACGTGGGGTGTGGCTGGAGGAAGTAGCTAATTGGTGGTGTGGCTGAAGTGAAGTCTCTCTCCCTCTGCTTCCTGGTCACCATGATGTGAGCTGCTTCCCTCTGCCATACACTCCACCATGATGTTCAGTTTACTCTAAAGCCCTGAGAAATGGAGCCAGCCTTCTATGGACTAAGACCTCTGCAATTGTGAGCCTTCATAAACTTTTCTTCCTCTATAGTGTTCTGGTCAAATCTTTTAGTCACAGCAGTGAAAAACCTGACTAAAACATTAGGCTATGTATATCTATGAACGCGCCACAGTAAATTTCACCTTTATGTATATCTATAAAGCACCAATTTAAAAAAGAACTAAAACAGAAGGAAGAACAGTTGAGTAGAGGGAAGAGAACAGGAAGAGGGAAGAAGGGAGGGAAAGAAGTAGTACTGGGAACTGAAATGGAGCAAAGTATATTCCATGCACGCATGATTACGTCAAAATGAACCCCAATATTATGTATAACTATAATGTACTAATACAAAATTTAAAAAGGGAAGAATCAAAGTAAAGGATGCAGACAAGAAGTTCAATGGCATTTCAGGGGAGGGAATGCTCTGAGTTGTGAAAGCCATTAGGTAACACCTGAGTTGTAGCCATCTTGGTCGGTGGTTTGAGAGATTACAAAGTAGTGTCAACTATTGTCCTAGCAGTATCAAACATTGAAGTAAGTAAGGCTGAAGATAGAAGGAAGAGAAGCAGATTTTCTTGCACCTGTGTGGAACACAGAATCCTGTGTGGAACACAGAATCAGAAATCTGCAGAGGGACAAAACAGAAAAGGGTAGATACTCAAAAAGTATGCCAAAAGAACTGTGGCACTTAACTAGTCCCAATGCCTCCAGTCCCTCTGTAAAAGGATGATGCACCCTCACAGTTAGCAGTGACTTGGCCATGCCTCTCCCTAGGTGATATTTCTCTGCTCCGTTGCATTTGCTTAGGCCATGAGATTTGTTTCCACCAGCTGAATGTCATCAGATGTGACACATATCACTTTCCAGCAGAGGCTTTAAATGTGCTCTCGTGGTATGGCTTGGCCTTTTGCGCTCCCTTAAACCTTAGCCAGAGTGAAAGTCACATGGAACAGTCTTGAACCTGAGTCTCTCCAAACCCTGAGGATATATGGCTGACCCACGTGATCATGAACAAGTCATATATGCTCATTGCAAATTGCTGAGACATGGATGTTATTGTGACCGACACAGAAAAACCTGACTGTTCTGACTCAAACAGTCAGACAGATCTGGAAATCGTCAGTTCAGTCCTTAGTTTTATAGGACAAAGACTGAGATGATTGGCCTCTGGTATGTGCTATGTATTCAGAATAAAGTAATACATAAATCCAATTTTTCCTTGCAGAGTTTTTTTTCTTTTGGAATATCTTTCACATGGTATACTATTCCCAAATTTTGAATATGTTATTATTACTAGAGCTGCCATTCCTTTCATTATTCATAAAATGACTCCCGAACTAAATTCTTTTTTTCTGAAATTATTTCTAGTGAGATTGAACTTGAATGCACACTTAGTCAATGGCTGCTATTTTCTAGTGCACGTGTACTATAGTCTCTACGTGCCTTCATTATAAAGCTTAAGGTAACATAAATTAGAACTTTATTGGGAGGCTGTTTGGGTGTTGAGTTTACTCTGATTGAATGAACCTTTATTTATAGAGTACCAACCATGAATATTCCTGGGTAATAATCTTGATTTAAAATGAAAAGTTACAAATCATTTTTATCTAAATTCTTTTCAAATTCATTATATTAGCCTTTTATTTTATAGGATCATAAAAACGCAAGCCCAGCAGAGGCCCTTCACCCAGCCAAGAATAAGGGGGTGTGGCATATATAGAGGGCTGGAGCGAAGCGTCTTTGAGAGGATATCAAGTGTGTGAGGGAGATAGGGGCAAGCACAAGAAGTGCTATTTCAGCCACAGGAAGGAGCATAGACCCGCATGAGGCAGGAAAGAGAGTCGTTGCAAAGGCTTGAATAAAAACAGAGGTGAGCCGGGCGTGGTGGCTCACGCTTGTAATCCTAGCACTTTGGGAGGCTGAGACAGGAGAATCGCAAGTTCAAAGCCAACCTCAGCAAAGGCGAGGTGCTAAGCAACTCAGTGAGACCCTGTCTCTACATAAAAAAAACACAAAATAGGG